>PVKH010011100.1:0-17915 GCA_004027955.1 Chaetophractus vellerosus | reverse complement strand
AAAAAAGCCGCCATGGGCAGGGCAAAGCCACCACGGGCAGGGCAAGTCACCCGCAAACGGAGCAGATCCGCCCATGAACAGAAGCAAAGCTGCCTGTGAGTGGAAGCAGACCCGCCCACGAACGGAACGGAGCCGCCTGCGCGGTGACCTGACTTGGCTCGTCGCCGCAGCGGAGGGAAACAGAGCGGACACAGAAGAACACAGAGAAATGAACACAGCAAGAGCAAGCAGAAAGGGGGGGATATGTAATAAATAAATAAATAAAAATTATTTAAAAAAGAATATTACAATAATACCAGTATAAAAGAATTCCTAGAGACCCAGGTGGGAAGAACCCAAAGGAACTTCATAATAATTTGAGAGTCATTTAACTGTATACTATCACAATAATGTATACACTCCTGTGAAAGAATTCTTAAGTATATTATGCTTAAGGATAGAAAAACTGATGGACAATAAAATGTGTGTTGAAGAGTATAACTCAGGAGATTTTGAGTTCAAAAACAATATTATGTTGGTATTGGCAAGTTACATGTCAGATTGATGATGAATTAATTAACATTATGAATGAGCTTATCTACCAAGATGATTTTCTCCCAAAAGTAGTCAGCTTACTTTATAAGAGAATTTGAAAGCATAAAACATGCACATTACTGTTTCTCAAAAAACATTCACATTCAGCCTAATGGGGTTGTGCATCTTCTCAGCAAGAAACCAGGATAAAATGACACGTTAGCCTTTGTAAGACACAGATTGACTCAATTAATTAAAATCTAAATGAAAAATAAAATACAGGCAATAAAAGATATAATTTCATCCCCGAGGAATCACGTGACAATTTTTTATTTTCTTTTCTGCATCAAGGGAAAATTACTATGCTTTCTGCCTCAAATTGCTACTTTTCCCCATTTTTCCAAAATTCATCAGGTGTAACAAAAGATATATTTGCAATACTAATAACTAGATTCATATATTTGTATTTAGCCTTTCACAATGGTAGGTCCATTTTTGCCTCCGATTTTCAAGTCCTTTTCCTTTTGTCCAACTAACAGGTTGCCTAAGGTAATTGCACGGATGAGGACCAGGTGCTCTGAGAGTGAACTCGTGATGGGTAAGCACTTGGAAGCACATTTGGATACTCTCGCCAAATCTCTAACCACATCTTCACAAATAGGTAAATATCTCTTCTGGCTTAAGCAATTCCAGAAAAAGTCTGGCCCACTTCCTCCTTAGGGATCTGCTACAGTGTTTTTGAGCCCCGACAGGAAGATTTCCTTTCATAAATCTAGCTAAAGTGCTTCATCCTCCATTTTAATGATCTCTTACCTGCCCTTGGAGAGCATCTGTTTCTCACGCTCTGCGCAACAATTTTTTTTCATACTTGAACCATGAATTTTCCCTAGTTCTTTCATTTTCCAGGCTAAATTATTTCATCCTCCCCTATGGCTATTTTCCATAGTTGAATCACCTTTTGTGCCATCGTTGTTTAATATCAAGATTTGGGAACCAGAGAAATCAGGATTATAATCCTAGGTCCCACACATTCTTTCTAGCTACAGAAACTTGGACATAATTTCAGAGGCCCAGTCTCCTCATTGTAAAACAGAGTCAATAAAACCTATTTTGAAAGAAGAGGGTTAAATTGGTAATGTGTTTGAACACATAGTAGATACTCAATAAGTATTAATGTCCGTCACCTTCTTTCTCTTTCTGAACTGACTACTTGGTTTTCACCAAGCACACTGACCTCTGCTTCTTCCATATTGAGAGGAGAGAACATATAATTCAACAATACATGCGGTTTTTGAGTAACCATTTCACTAATGTTGATGAACACTGCATTAAAGAGATATATTGTGAAAAAAGAAGAAATATTGATCAATTCTTTTATTTATTAGAGTACTGAGGTAACAATGTTAGAAACCAAATTACAGTGTGATATGATTGATTTTAAAGGACATTAGAAAAAACATTTTTCATTTTAATCTTTCTTAAACCAGTTCAATCAATCTCCTTAAGTTCAGGAGGGCCAAAAGGGCTTACAGATTCATTTCTACTCCCTGATTAAGAAAAATGTCACGTATAAATGGTGATGATATTTCCTTTAGTGCAGGCATGTGGAAGAAGAAACTAGGCTGCTGTGTTATACTACTGATGCAGTAAAGATAACATCAGTTTAAAAGCCCCAAGTGATCATTCAACTCTTCCCTAAATCTAAGAAAAAAAAATCCTCATCTAAAAATTTAATGTTTTCTGTCCTCAAAAGAGAAGAGAATATTTCAGTCAAGTTTTTAGTACTCTGTTAACATAGGGTCAAAACCAAATGGTAATTGAAGGTTATTCTTTCTCTTTTCCTGTCCATCCTAGAAAGCTGATCTATATACGTGTTTACTAAATGTGCTATGTCCACAGCAAAATAAGTTTCCAAGTGCTCTAATTAATTAATTTATTTCATTTAAATTAAGTAGTTATCTTTAAAATTGCTGTCATAACTCCCTTAATATTGAGTCATGCCCTCATTATAATTAAGAATTGGGCTGGGGGTCGGTTTCCAGCACAGTCAATATAACATTTGTTGAACGTCTACCTGAGCAAGGCAGTTTTTTAGTCACTTTGCTAGTCAGTGTAAAAGATAAAGAGATGAGAGAAACATGAACCTTTGTCTTAGGGAACTTAAAATCTACCTCGGATACAAAATATGAAGATAGACCTATAAAATCAGGCATATTTCTCAGTTTTCCTTACTATTTCTTGTCTAAGAATTATCACATAATTGTTTTATTGCTTAAAAAATATTTTTTACTCCTAACTAGGTAGATAAACCAAATACCGAGAAGTCTAGGGATGTATACGAAGGCTATGAACTGCTAATGATATAAGAAGTAAAGAGTACCTTGATTAAAAGTTATGGATGGTATTGAGGAGAGAGAATATCGGAAAGGAAGCAAATGCAAATAAATTTTTTGTGAACTTTACAAATGTATAATAATGTAAGAGATTCAAATTCGGGAAATAATATAAAGAATATATTTGCATTTTTTGATGCTCAAATAATATAACTTGGAAATGCAATGTTAGTTTTCCAGACTGTTGGTAACTAAAGGTCTGCTCACCGCCTGAAGTTTTGTTAAATGAACTTGATACATCATAGTAAAAAGAGGTTAAGTTTAAGACAGTTTTTATGCTAATATACAACTATTTCATACTAAGACCATTTCAGGTTGTAGAACTTCATAAAAGCTGTACCGTTAAGCGCATCTTCTCCTGTTCACTTGGGATTTTGCACATTGCACTTCACATTGTAAATTCAACACAGCTGTCATTTATGTTCATTTGATCTGTGGAAAATCAATAGCCAGTAGTGGCTGTAGCCAAACAAAGTAAAGCAGAGTTTATAGGTGAGGGTAGTGGAACTTGATCTTGTCTTATGATACGCACGTTTGCTATTATCACTTGGTCTGGGTTAAATGTTTTAACTGAGCAACCGATCCAGTCGTGCAGTATTATATTCAAGGAAGCTGGGACTGCAGCAAGGCTATTATGTGTCCTCATTTCAAACGACAGCTATGTTTATTCTCACAGCTAACTGAGAAAAATAGCAGAATCTGGTTTAATAAGTGGTAATTTAAAAAGCTACTAAGGACTCAGCTGTTTAGCCTGAGTTTAAAAACAATCAGGTAATAAGAAATATTAACTTTAAAAAATCAAATTGCTTATAAATACAATTTAAGACAGGATTCACTCTAGTCCTTTGGAAATTAAAATCATGTTAACTCACAATATACATCCATCAAACATTAAAGTTGATAGAAATTGCCCTTCCTAAAATTCCAGGTTCCTTCATAAATAGCATGCACACACAGACACAAATATGCACATTACATGTATATTAGTACTCACTATTATTAATTAACCATCTATCTTTGAGCATGTTATTTTTGTGTGTGAAAAACAGACTTTTCCTTGATAATAACCTCAGACTTTAAAATAAACCAAGTAACTATTATAGCAACAATAACAACTACCCAACCTCCCCTACCACCAACAACAGCCAGAGTTTTAGGTCTTTTTCTGCTCAAGTGTGAAAACAAATTCTCTCCTTCTGAGTAGGGCATGGTTTTACCCTGTATGATTATTAATAACTCTAACCTTAGAACATGTACTTAGCCTATTTAGCTCTGACCAGATATGTTAATACAATCACTTTGCAATTGTAAATGAGTGAAAGATCATCCTCCAGGTGAGATAAAGCAGTTAGGTGGACTAGAGAAACAGAAGAGGCATAGTGAAAAAAAGCTGATAAAGAGCAGACTGGAAAATAAAGAATCTGGGAGAGTTATTGAATCTCAGGGAGAGGAAGAACTGATAAAGTTAGGGAACTGAACTAAATGAAATGCCTGAGATAAGTAAGATTCTCCAGACCAGGGATCCAGAGATAAGAAGAGCTAATTTAAAGGTGTCGGGGGTGGGTAAAAGGCTGTACCAAATACTGAACCAGGATTTATCCCTAGAATCAATTGAGAAAAGATTCTGTTTATCCTAAGACTGAGGGGAGGAGCAGTGACAGGTACTACTTAATGGGGTAAAGCTCAGGGAAAAAAATCCACCTTACATAGTAATATTAATTGCAATTATACTATGGATCTAAAATTTGCCTCCTTCCACACACAAAGAATCTTTATTCTATGGCAAAGTAATCTGTACACACCATACAATTGTTGCGGTTGTGATGATTTCAAAAAAGCCATTGAAAAGGAGAACTGAGTGTGAATATTCTCGCTGTCCTGATTTTGTGATAATCGGGGTAGGCTAAACATTCACTATATTAGAAACCATGCATGTGTCCTCAGACCTAGTTTTTCTCCTTAGGTCTGGTGTTTAGAATGCTGGTGATAAACTAAGCCTGATTTATTATATGACCATCCTTTATGGGAAAAGACTGTAACTTTGGGTATCTTTGGTTAACCTTAAGAGATATAACAGGGGGACAGATGTGGCTCGGGTGGTTGGGCATCTGTCTCCCATATGAAGGGACCTGGGTTCGATCCCTGGGACCTCCCAGTAAAAATTAAAAAAAAAGAAAAATATGGAAGCCATGTGGGCCACCACGCCTTGTGCACAGGTGAGCAGCCAGGCCCCATGAGCCATGCAGCAAGATGATGATATAACAAGAGACTGACACAAGGGAGAGCCAAGACGAGACACACCAAAAAAACCAGGAACTAAGGTGGCGCGGGCTGTAGGAGGCCTCTCTCCCACCTTGGAGGTTCCTAGGATTAAATCCCAGTGGAGACAGGAGGTGAAGGATGAGAAGAGAGGACAGGAAACAGACAAAGAGTCACCCAGCAAATGGACACAGAAACAGCAAAAACGGGGGTGGGAGTTAAAAATGGATAAAAGTCAATAAAGAAATAAATAAAGAAATCATTTAAATAAATGTATAGGGGAGGAAGATACGGACTATAGTCAATAGTAATACTTTTGACGATGCTCTTTCATGATTTGTTAATGAATGTTTCACAACAATGCAGGGTGTCTGTGTGGGGGTGATGTGTGGGATCCCTGTATGATACTGTGCATGTTTGTTTTGTAAGATCACGATGTTTATTGGACACTTATAGTTTATGTATGTTCATGTATGAATGATATACTTCAGTAAATTATTTTTAAAAAGGAAAGAAAGAAAAGGAGAACTGAGGCCCTGTTCCCCAGATCCAAAGAGACAAAATTCCCTTAGTCCCTTGGATGATGCTTTTAGAAGACACCAGGAGCAGGGGTGGCATTCTCTCAGTTAAAGAAAGTTATGTCTTCACAAGCTCAGCCTCATTAGCGATTATGCTGTCTTTTTGTTCTATTGTGTCATAGTTTCCTACCTTTTACACAGGGAATTTATTGTCAACTATAGAACTGTGTGTGGGGACAACCTCTCCTATTGCCTAGTCTGATAAGGAAGGGACATTGGGAGAGAGACAGTAACATAGAAGAACTATGGCTACATTTGGGAACATTGCGTCTCCTTCTCCTACCTCTTGCAGAATGCTTTCGAGGGGTCAGACAAAATGGGTTGTGATTCTTTGTTCCTTCCGAAGACTTCAGAGTGGTAGAACCACTGGCATACTCAAAACCAGTGAGAATAATGGAGGCATTATTCACAAAAATAGCATTACATATTTGCTTGTCAAAATTAGAGGGTTAGTCTGACTTAGGAAGCTGTGGATGTGATTCTATATAATCAAACTGAGGCTTGCTGTTTATGTTTGTCTAAAATTGAAATCTGTTCACAAAATAACTTTCTAGCTGCTAAAAACTCACTGATACCTAATTGTATTGAATAAGATGTATTTGTTACAGATATTGTCTGACTTCCCAATTTCTCATAAGAAAGGCCTCAGAGAAAACACGAACTGCCACACTTGAAAACTCTCCAACTGTGCTTATTTCATCATTCTAGCTACCTTACTATTTCCAAAGTTCCAATTACTTTGATTTATGTTCTAAGGAGGCAGCTTTTGCAGTTAGAAGCTCTTTTAAAAAGCATAAGCAATGCTGAGAAAGCAGGTAACTGATTGGCATGTGTGTTTTATAACTCAGATGGCATTTTTTTATATCGTGTCAACTGCTTCAAAGAGAAATTGATATAGAAGAAGCAGTTTGTAGCAATAAATGAGCATGAAATGGCAATAATTATTCCATTTGAGTCAATACTATGGAGCCCAGTAGAAAGAACTGCCCTCATTTTTGAACATGAGGAAAAGATATTGATGTCCCTGAAGAGGACATTTCATTATGCAGTGGAAAAGTACCTTGTCATCCTCAAAATATTTTCCAACACTATCTAATTTGATTCTCAAACCAACTTTTTGGGGGTCATATAACGTATTATGGCCTTTATTTTACAGATAACAATAATAATAGCTAATAAAATCTATTAGTACTTTCCAGTTTATGAAGTACTTTCATTGTCTTCTTCAAAATTACATATGAATCAGGTAGTACAGTTATTAACATCCTCTCAGATTTGCTGGTGGAAAGCTAAAACTCAGAGAGATTTCTCACACAGCCTGCCCCCAGGTGTTCTTTTCAGTGCCCGTACAGGTGTGCCATCACCTGCCCTGGAAATTTTTTATATGGATGACAGAAATGTTCATTGCAAATAGTTTGATAATGTCAAATCTATTTGGAAGTCTTCTCTTATGCAAACATCATCTGAACCCCCAAGCAGTATGTAGTATTAGTTAGCCATTCCACGTGTGAATGTCAAGTTTGTTATGATATTAATCCTTAGAATTCCTCTAGCTAGCTATCTATTACTTCCCCAATTTCAGTGATCCATAAAAAATCAATAGAACAAGATAGCTCTATGTTTCCAACAATCTCTAGCCAGTGATTAATTGTCAATGGGAAAGTCCCAGATTGGCCTGGAATCATAGTTTACACACATTTAATGTAAACTATTCCCCCTTGTATCTGTTCACTGTCAGAGTAAACGGTTCCTGTTCCCTGCAAATGTCTGTGGTAAGTCAGATGACGGTCAAACCATAAATATATGTTCTGGATTCATTAAGAGGAATTGAAACCTGTCCTACCAATCCTTAAGCCAAAAAAATATTTGCTAAGTGTCTACTATATACCAGTTGCAGTACTCAGCATGTGAGGAATTCAGCATGAATGAGAAAATATCCTTGAATTATTCAAAGGACCAAAAGACCATATGTATGAAAAACTTTTACTGCTCTATAAATATTTGTTAAGTACCTGCTAAACACAGCTCCTGCCCTCACAGAATTTATATTTCTTAAATAAACACAAAGTTACCATTATTATCAATATTAATTTTTGTTACTATCATATTATTATTTATTTTAACAGTGATATTTATGACAATAATCTAATTTATAAACTAATGTTCAGAATAACATTCTCTCTCACAAGTATTAAAAAGAATCAAATGGCAAGGAACCAACTAATTACTAACCATCCACAAGATTTAATTCAATATTTTCTGAGAACTATACTAGACCTTGAAGCTATACATAAAGATATTGCTTTATTTTATAATACAAAAGTGATATTTTGCCATAGAGGCAGAGTAAATTCAGTCCTTTCATTATTATTTTCATAAAGTGTATTGTGCTAGACCTTGAAAATGTAGTTAATCTCTTGGACACTGTCTATAAAAGATTTTTTTTTACTGCTATTGACATGTTTTCACTTTGGCAAACATGAAATTGTGAGGGCATGGAGTGAAGATTAATGGCAAAAAGGAGAGAGAATGTGGGTGGAATGCCTGAGTAACAGTTCAGCCTTGGTTTCAAAATGTGTTTATGCCTGAAAGTAAGTGAACTAAGGATTAATAGTGAAGGTAGAGAGGGCAAGATGGTGGCAGAGTAAGAAGCTCCTAGAGTCAATTCGTCCTACAGGGCAGTTAGTAATCAGCCAGAGATATCTAAAGCACCTGTTTAAGGGACCCGGGAGACCAGAAGAGCATCCTGCAACATCCTTGGAAGGACGGAAGGAGGACATCTGCAGTGAAGAGTAGTGAGTAGAGCACTCCATACGGTTGAGGCCAGTGCCAATTCCCTGCTGTGGCATAAACTGCCTTGGGAACAATTCCCTGGCTGGAGTTGGAAGCTCCATGTCCCAAAAACTGGGGAGGAAGAGACGGTTGGACATCGATTTCAGCTACTGACTAGTAAATATGGCTTACTAATGTCCAATCCTATGAACAGCTGAAGTATGAAGTCCAAAAGAAGCTGGTAGCCTCCATTTTAACTCTATTCCGGCATGAGGGGAAGTGGGGCTGATTGAAAATTACTGTGAAGGTAGGGCCCAGCTTCATTCCACCTAGGTCGGATTTGCAGCCATAGCCTAGGCTACAGCCCCACCTAGGGTAGGGAGGAAGCTGGAGTAACTGGAACCAGTCTCTCTGGGCAACTGTAGCCACTTTCAGTCTGTACAAACTAGATTAGTACAGACTAATCTAGTAGATTCAGCCCACATAGACTACGTGTTGGGCACTCCCGTGGATCCATTCCTGCCCCAGACAGGGGAGAAGGGCCAGCGCTCCCTCAGCCTCTCCAGGCAACTGCAGCCACTTTTAGCCTATACAAATTAGATTATTGAATACATCTGTGGCTGCATATCCTCCCCTGATAGGACTGGAGGGGGACAGAGTTTCCCCAGCCTCTCCAGGCAGTTGCAGTCACTTTCAATCCTCATGGACTAGACTCATGAGCAAACCTGTAGATACATCTCCTCTCCCAATAGGATAGAAGGGGGCAATATTTGCTCAACCTCTCCCACCAACTGCAGGCACTTTTGGCCTGCACAGAATAGAGTGTTGGACACTCTTGTGGTTCCATCCCTACCCCTGAAAGGGCAAAAGGGACTGTTCCCTCAGCTTCTCTGGGCAATTGCAGCTGCTTTCAACCTGCATGGGCCAGATTATTGGATGCATTTCTGACTCCATTCCTGCCTGTGACAGACCAGGAGAAGGGACAGTGCACCCTCACCCTCTCTAGGCAACTGCAGTTGCTTTCAGCCTGCATGGACTAAATTGCTAGGTACACTGTAGGCTCCATTCCCACCCCAACAGGGGAAAAGAGGGGTTGGTGCTTCATCAGTCTACCTGGGCAGCTGTAGTAATTTTTGAGTCACATGGCTTATTTGCTGCCCACACCTCAGCTCCATCCATATCCCAGGCAGTGGAGGAAAGGGCATGGAGCATCATCAGTCTCTCTGGTAGCTACTAACAGTCTTGGCCCACATGGCTTGGAGTAATGCACACAGCTTTGATTCCATTCCTACCCCTGGCAAGGAGAAGTGTAGTTCATGGGGCAGCAGAGGGAGCTTCAGCCGCTATGGCTTACTGTACTGATCATATCTTTGGCTCCTTTTCCACAACAAGCAAGGGAGAAAAGACAAGAAACAAATGAAAAAGAGCTGGAAATTTTGAGATTAGCTTAACACAAAACATTATAAAGTTCCAAATTAAGTTGAACCAAGTATCAAAGAAGGGCTGAAGCACAAAGTCAATCAAATAGAAAACATTAGACCAAAGAGAGAAAAGTGGTCAAAAATAAAAACATCTGGTAAATCAGATGCCAAGACACCAACAAAAAATTACAATCCATACCAAGAAACAGGAAGATATGGCATATTCAAAGGGAAAAACTAAGCTTCCAGATGGCATAAAGGAATTGAGACAACTATTGATAGATGGTCAAACAAATCTCCCTAATAAATTCAATGAGATGGAGAAAGAGATTGAGGACATTAAGAAGACACTGGGTGCGCACAAAGAAGAGTTTGAAAGCGTATGTCGAAAAATAGCAGGTCTTATGGGAATGAAAGTCACAATAAGTGAAATTTAAAATACACTGGAGGCATATATTAGCAGATTTGAAGAGGCATGAGAAAGTATCAGTGTGCTTGAGAACAGGGCCTCTGAAAGCAAACATACAAAAGAACAGGTAAAGAAAAGAAAGGAAAAAATTGAACAGGGTCTCAGGGAACTAAATGATGGTAAGAGGCAGACAAACATAATTGTCATGGGTGTCCCAGAAGGATAAGAGATGGGAGAAGGGGCAGAAGAAATATCTGAGGAAATAATGGTAGAAATTTTCCCAAACCTACTGAAGGACATAGATATCCATGTCCAAGAACAAAACATACTCCCATATGAATGTATCCAAATAGACCTATTCTGAGACACTTATTAATCAGAATTCCAAGTGCAAAAGATAAATAGAGAATCATGAAAGCAGCAAGGAGAAAAGAGATTCATGATATACAAAGGATGCCCAATAGTATTAAGTGCTGTTTTCTCATCATAAACCATGGAGGCAAGAAAGCAGTGGTATGATATTGTTAAGATACTGCAAAAGAAAAACTTCCAACCAAGAATCTTATATTTGGCAAGATTGTCTTTCAAAAATGAAAACAAGTTTATAATATTCACAGATAAACAGAAACTAAGAGAGTTTGTAACCAAGAGCACTTAAGGGAGTGCTACAACCTGAAAAGAAAAGACAGGAGAGAGAGGGTTGTAAAAGAGTCTAGACACGAAGATTATATCAGGAAAAGTAACTAAAAATGTAAAAAGAGTAGTAAACCATGATATGACAGATAAAATCCAAAGATCAAAATGGGTGAATTAAGAACTGCCTTTACAGTAATAACATTGAACGTTAATGGATTAAGCACCTGAATCAAAAGACTGAATGGATAAGAAAATATAAGCCATCTTTATGGTGTCTACAAAAGACTTACCTTAGACTCAAAGATACAAATAGACTGAAAGTGAAAGGCTGGAAAAAGATATTTCATGCATGCAATACCAAAGGGAAAAAAAATGCTGTAGTAGCCATACTTAAATCAGATGAAATAGACTTTAAAAGCAAAGCTTTTATTAGAGACAAGGAAAGATATTATGTATTGATAAAAGGGGCAATTAACCAGGAAGAAATAACTATCATAAATGTAAATGCACATAACCAGGATGCCCAAAATTACATGAGGCAAACAATGGCAAAACTGAAGGGAGAAAAAGATGTCTCTACAATAACAGTCGGAGACTACCATGCACCACTCTTAGTATTGGGTAAAACATCTGGACAAAAGATCAATAAAGAAACAGGGAGCTTGAATAATATAAATGAACTAGATCTAGCAGATATACAGAACACTGCACCCCAAAACAGCAGGGTATACATTTTTCTCAAGTGCTCATGAATCTTTCTCCAGGATAGAACATATTTTGGGTCACAAAAATGGTCTCAATAAATTCAACAGCATCAAAATTATAGAAAGCACTTTCTCTGATCATAATGGAATAAAGCTGGAAATCAACAAAAGGCATAAAAAAGGAAAATTCACAAATATATGGAGATTAAACAACACATTATTAAGTAATCAGTGGGTGAAAGAAGTAATGCAAGAGAAATCAATTATTATTTCTTTTTTTGTTGTTGTTACATATCCCCCCCCCCCTTTCTGCTTGTTCTTGCTGTGTTCATTTTTTTGCATTCTTCTGTGTCTGCTTTGTCTCCCCCCGTTGCGGCGACACATCAAATCAGCTCACTGCGCAGGCGGCTTGCCCCGCTCGCGGGCAGCTCTGCCTGTGCCGGCTTTGCCCTGCCCGTGGCGGCTTTTTGCCCTGCCCACATTGGCTTGCCCTTCTCAAGGCAGTCTGCCCACTCAGAGAGGCCCCCAGGAACCGAACCCAGGGTCTCCCATGTGGTGAACTGGCACCCTATCCACTGGGCTACAGCCAGCCCCTCAATTAATATTTTGAGACAGATGAAATTGAGAACACAACATATCAGAACCTATAGGATGCAGCAAAAGCAGTGCTGAGAGGCAAATTTATAGCCTTCAATGCTTACATCATAAAAGATGAAAGAGCTAAAATCAACAACCTAACTATGCAGCTTCAGTAAGCAGAAAATGAACAGCAAATTATGCCCAAAGCAAGCAGATGAAGTAAAATAACAAAGATTAGAACAGAAATAAATGAAATTGAGGACAAAAAAACAATAGAGAGAATTATGAAAACCAATAGTTGGTTTGAGAAGATCAACAAAATTGACAACAAAATAGGTAGACTGACAGACAAAAAAGAGAATATACAAATAAATAAAATCAGAAATGAAAATGGGGAGTTTACTACTGCCCCCAAAGAAATAAAAAGAAATCATAAGAGGATAATGTAAAAGAAAAACTCACAAAAAAACAAAAAAAAGAAAAGAAGATACTGTACTATACATCAAAAAACTAGACAATATAGATGAAATAGAAAAATTCCTAGGAACAGATGAACAATCTACACTGACCCTAGAAGAAATAGAAGACCTCAACAAGCCAATCACAAGCAAAGAGATTGAAAGTCATCAAATAACTCCTCAAAATGAAAATTGCAGGACGAGTTGGCCTCCCTCATAGGTGAATTCTATTAAGAATTCAAAAATATATACCAATCCTACTCAAAATTTTCCAAAATAATTGAACAGGAAGAACACTACCAAGTTGATTCTATGAAACCAATATCACCCTAATACCAAAGCCAGATAACGATATTATGAAAAAAGAAAATTACAGACCCATTTCTCTAATGAATGTGGATGCAAAAATCCTTAACAAAATACTCATTAATCAAATTCAACAATACATTAAAAGAATTATTCATCATGACCAAGTGGGTTTTATCCCAGGCATGGAAGGGTAGTTCAACACAAGAAAATCAATCAGCATAATACACCATATTAATAAATCGAGAAGAAAAATCGCATGATCATCTCAACTGATGCAGAAAAGTCATTTGACCAAATCCAGCATCCTTTATGGAGAAAAACATTCCAAAAATTGGAATCGAAGGAAATTTCTCAACATGATAAAAGGCATATATGAAAAACCCACAGTTAACGTTGTTCTCAATGGTGAAAGGCTGAAAGTATTCTTATTTAGACCATGAACAAGACAAGGATGACCATTGTCACCACTGTTGTTCAATAAAGTGCTAGAGGTTCTAGCTAGAGTAATCAGGGAAGAAAAAGAAATAAAAGCCTTCCAAATGGGAAATGAAGTAGAGGTTTTACTATTTACAGGTGATATAATCCTATACCAAGAATATTCTGAAAAATCTACAACAAAACTACCATACAATTCAGCAGAGTGGCAGGATACAAGATTAATATGCAAATGTCAGTAGTGTTTCTATACACTGAGCATGCTGAGGAGGAAGTCAGGAAAAATTCCCATTTATAACAGCAATAAAAAGAATCAAATATTTAGAAATAAACTTACCCAAAGATTTTGTATTAGTCAGGATTCTCTAGGAAAATAGAACCAACAGGAGATATCTGTAAATAGTATGAGATTTTATGAAGTTGCCTCACACAACCGTGGAAATGCACAAGCCCAAAATCTGCATGGCAACCTGCAAACTAGGCTCTCTAATTGTGATGGTTAAGCTAATGTGTCAACTTGGCCAAGTAATTGTGTCCAGGTGTTTGCTCAAACAAGTACCAGGCTAATTGTAATACAAGAGCATTTATGGACTTCGGTCACCAGTGAGTTTACTGCATGGATGGCTGATTACATCTGCATCAATCCAGGAAATTGGATCAAGAATGGATGACCCTTTTATCCAATCAGTTGACTGCCTTAAAAGGATAAGTGATTTCAACATTCAGAGAGAATTCCCAGCTCGTCATTGGACAGCCAACATCTCTCAGAAACTCATCAAGGACCCTTCATTGGTCTTTCATTGGAGCCCCTGGCTTGCAGCCTGCCTGCGGAACCTGGACTTGTGCATCCCCACGGTCGCATGAGAGACTCTTATAAAATGTCATATTATTGACAGATATCTCCTGTTGATTCTGTTTCCCAAGTGAACCCTGACTAATACACTAATGAAGGTCCTTGATGAGTTACCAGGAGATGATGGTTGTCTGAAGTAGAGATTGAAATTCCTTCCCCTTGTAAGGCCTTCAATGGATTGGATGAGAAGTCACTCATTGCTGATGGCAATCTCCTTAATTGATTGTAGATGTAACCAGCCATCTATGAAATCAACTCACTGATGATTAAAGTCAGTGAAATGCCCTTGTATTACAATTAGCCCAGTGCTGGCTTGACCAAACAACTGGGCACCATAACCTGGCCGAGTTGACACAATAGCCTACCCATCATAGACATAAAGCACTTGTATTGAGAAAGCTACAATGCGTTGCTAACAGAAATCAAAGAAGACTTAAATAAATGGAAGAACATTCTGTGTTCATGGATGGGAAGACTAAATATTGTTAAGATGTCAATTCTACACAAACTGATTTATAGAGTCAATGCAAGCCCAATAAAAATCCCAACAGTCTTTTTTTGCAGAAATCAAAAAGCGAATAGTCAAATTTATTTGGAAGGCTAAGGGACTCCAAATAGCAAAAAATATCTTAAAAAAGAAGAATGAAGTTGAAGGACTCTTACTTCCTGAGTTTAAAGCATATTACTTAGCCACAGTGATAAAAACAGCATGGGGGCCGGCTCGATAGCCCAGTGGATAGGGCGCCGGCATACCACATGGGAGGCCCTGGGTTCGGTTCCCGGGGACCTCTCCTAGCGGGCAGACCGCCTTGAGAATGGCAAGCCGCCATGGGCGGGCCGGAGCCGCCATGGGCAGGGCAAGAAGCTGCCACGGACATGGCAAGAGCTGCCACGGGCAGGGCAGGTCGCCCGCGGATGGAGCGCAGCCAGCCACCCGCAAACTGAAAGCTGGCCGTGAACGGACGCAGAGACCGCCCACAAGCGGGGAAAGCCGCGCCTGCGCAGTGACCACTCTCGGCGCGTCGCCGCAGCGGGGGGAAGGGGAGATATGTAATGAAATAAATAAATCTTAAAAAAAAAAAACCAGCATGGTCCTGGCATAAGGACAGATGGATTGAGCAATGGAACCAAATTGAGATCTCAAAAATTGACCTTCACATCTACAGTTAAGGAATTTTTGACAAGGCTGTTAAGCCTACCCAGCTAGGCCAGAACAGTCTATTCAACAAATAATGCTGGGAGAACCGGATAGCCATATCCAAAAGAAAGAAAGAAGACTCATATCTCAAACTTAAAAAAAAAAATTAAGTCAAAATGGATTAAGGATTTAAATATAAAAACAACAAACATAAAACTCTAGAATAAAATGTAGAAGATCTTGTGGTAGATGGTAGTTTCTTAAACCTTATGCCCAAAGCATGAGCAACAAAAGAAAAAACAGAAAAATGGGGCCTCCTCAAAATTCAACACTTTTGCACCTCAAACAGTTTGTCAAAAGGGTGAAAAGGCAGCTGACTCAATGGGAGAAAATATTTGGCAATCACATATCTGATAAGGGTTTAATATCCATGATATGTAAGGAGACCATACAACTCAACAATAAAAAGACAAAGTATCCTATTTAAAAATGGGCAAAAGACAACTGTCCAAAGAAGAAATGCAAATGGCAAAGAAACACATGAAAAAATATTCAACATCACTAGTGATTAGGGAAATGCAAATCAAAACTACAATGAGATATCATTTCATACCTATTAGACTGGCTGCTATTAAAAAGTCAGAAAAGTATAAATGTTGGAGAGGATGTGGAGCGATAGGAACACTTATTCACTGTTGGCAGGAATGTAGAATGGTACAGCCACTGTGGAGGACTGTTTGGCAGTTACTAAGGAAGTTGAATATAGGCTTGCCATGGGACCCAGCAATACCATTGCTAGGTATATACCCAGAAGAACAGAGAACAGATACCTGCACACCAATGTTCATAGCAGCATTATTCATGATAGCTGTAGCCATTTGATATAATTATGAATTCCAAAAATATATATTAAATCATGCTTGTAAACTGATCTGTTCATCTGGGCATGATTGGGTTATGATTAAGGTGTTAACTGGGCCATGTCAGTAGGGCGTTGAGCCCTGCCCCTCAGTGGGTGTGGTCTCAAGTATAAAAGGCAAGGCAAAAGACAGAGGGAGCAGATTTGAGAAGCAGTTTTTGAGAAGCAGTTCTGATGTTGGAAAGAACACCCCAGGAGGAGAGAAGTGAGCCATTTGCTTGATAGCCTACAGCTGAACTGTGGAGAAAGTGAAAGAGCTAAGCCTGGAGAGAAATGCAGAAATGCAGTCCCAGGAAAAGAGGAATTCAAGAAGCCTGCACCCTGGTAAATGTCGGCAGCTGTCTTGCTCCAATACATGGCAATGGACCTTGGTGAGGGAAGAAACTTATGCTTTATGGCCTGGTAACTGTGGACTTCTACCCCCAATAAATACCCTTTATAAAAACCAACCAATCATTGGTATTTTGCAAAGGCACCCCATTTGGCTAACTAATGCAATAGCCAAAACTTGGAAACAACCCAAGTGTCCATCAGCTGATGATGGATAAATAAATTATGGTGTATAAACACAGCGTAATAATATGCAATGGTGAGAAGAAATGAAGTGATGAAACATATGACAACATGGATGAAACTAAAGGACATTATGTTGAGTGAAGCAAGCCAGACACAAAAGGACACATACTGTATGATATATTATGTGAAATATAAATATATTATGTGAAATATGAATATGGGTCGAATTGCATATGTAAGGCTTTGGATAGAATAGCCAGAAACAGCAGCTATGTACAGTGGGGGAAGTATAGAGAGATTGATAAGTGAGGAATTTTCTTGCTTGTTTGTTTGTATGTTTTTTGTTTATTATTATTTTTATTGAAATAATGAAAAAATTCTAAAAATGATTGAAGTGATGAATGTATACCTATGTGATTATACCAAATACCATTGATTGTGCATTTTTAATTTGAATTGTTATATTAATATGTATCAATAAAATTGATTTGTTTAAAAAACAACAACAACAACAGCATGATGCTGGTATAAGGAGAGACATATAGACCAATGGAACTAAATTGATGGTTCAGAAACAGACCCTCATACCTATAGTCAAGTGATTTTTGACAAGGCTGTCAAACCCATCCAGACTGGGGCAGAACAGCCTATTCAAAAAATTGATATGCATATCCAAAAGAAAGAAAGAGGAACCCTACCTCGCCCCTTATACAAAAATTAACTGAAAATGGATCAAAGACCTAAATATAAAAGCGAGAACCATAAAACAGCTAGAAGAAAATGTAGCGAAACATCTTCAAAACCTACTGATAGGGGTGCCAGCTGTAGCCCAGTGGATAGGGCGCCGGTTCACCACATGGGAGGCCCTGGTTTCGGTTCCCAGGGCTTTTCCGAGTGGGCAGACCGCCTTGAGAGGGCAAGCTGCCATGGGCGGGACAGAGCCTCCATGGGCAGGGCAAAAAGCCACCAAGGGCAGGGCAAGACCACCACGGGCAGGGCCACCTGCGAACAGAGGAGAGCCGC
>PVKH010011099.1:6405-18028 GCA_004027955.1 Chaetophractus vellerosus | reverse complement strand
TAAGACTCCGTTCCTCAAGAACCACTCCCAGTACCAGCTGTTCTAGTCAGGGTTCTCTCAGGAAACAGAATCAACACGAGATATCTTTTAAAAATATAAGATTTTATAAGAGTCTCTCACGTGACCGTGGGGATACACAAGTCCAGGTCCCGCAGGCAGGCTGCAAGCCAGGGGCTCCGATGAAAGACTGATGAAGGGTCCTGGATGAGCTCCTGGGAGAAGTTCGCTGTTAAAAGGGCGAGCTGGGAAATTCTCTTCGAATGTTGAAATCAGTTCCCTTTTATAGCAGTCAACTGAATGGATAACAGCGTCATCCATTCTTGATCCAATCTTGCTGATTGATGCAGATGCAATCAGCCATCCATGCAGTAAACTCAATTAGCCCTGGGCTTGCTGGACCCAACAGCTGGGCACAATTACCTGGCCGAGTTGACACATTAGCCTAACCATCACATACGGCTTGGGATATTAAAGGGGAAGATATTGTTTCATGGAAAAATGTAAAGGGACACTTTGTTTTGGGTTTTGATTGCCTACTCCTATAGTTCAGTCATATCTCTATTAAGGGTCATTGTTTCTTACAATTAGAGGTACTGGTGGCTCACATATGACCCATACAGATATGGCTAAATTGACAGGGGACCCTATTAGTGAGTGTTTCTCTCTAGCATCTTGGCCTCCTTTAAATGGAGAGTTTGTCCTAGTAAAATATAAAAACAAATGTGAAATTACTTTGTAAACTATAAGAATTATTACACATTTAAATTATTATGAATAATTACAAGTTCTTGTATACTGTCCTTTTGCTATTTCCTACGTGAAAACGTGAACTTCATCAGTTGTGGATAGAGCTGCTTGGCTATTTTCATAAGCAGAGCAGTGATTGATTCTGCGCATATCATGACTAATATTGATTTAGTAATTTAATGACTACAAAGGAAAAAGGAAAGCTGGTGTGGTGGGCTGAATTGTGTATCCTAGAAAACAAAAGCAAAACAAATCACATATTCTTAATAGTAATCCTTTCCTGTGAGGGTGAACCCATTTGTAAATAGAACCTTTGAAAATGTTATTAGTTGAGGTATGCCCAAACTGAATAAAGACGGGCTTTAATTCAATATGGGTGAAGTCCTCACCAGCAAAGGAAATTGGACACAGAGAATGGGAAGCTATGGGTTGCTGGCAGAAACTGAAAATCAATGAAACTCATGTGCATTGCCATGTGACGGAAGAGCCAAGGACCAAGGATTGCCTACAGCCAGTCCCAGAATGCCATATTCTTCAGATAGAAAGCATTGCCTTGCTGGTGCCTCAATTTTGGACTTCTCCTAGCCTCAAAAACATGAGCCAATAAATTTGCATTGTTTAAGCCAACTCATTGTATGGTAATTGTTTTAGCAGCTGGGAAACTAAGACAGGAGTATTTTCTTTTCTCATTAATACTAACTTTTAGATTAATTACACAAAAATGCAATCTATATGTTCATGAATTTTGGGAATAATATGGCATTTACATATGTACACATTATGTTCGTAAAGCAGAAGTTGTACTAATTGAAGCAGCAAGGGAAAATTTTAGCTAGAATACATGTGATATATCATGAATCATGAAATATCAATACGTAAAATGACTACATTTTTTGAACTAGAAATCAGTACACGTGTTCTGACAATGAAATACAATGTTTAACATGGATATGGAGCTGGAAAACCTGGGTTATATAGTTAACATAGGTATGTAGAAGTATCACGTAAGTGTTCAAATAAATATTTTGGCATAATACAGGCCAAAATATATTTAATATGCAACTGTATTAACACTGAATAGCATTACTGATTAATAGTAATATTATTCTGCAGCTTCCTTATGAAAGTTCAATTATTCCAGCACAATGCTATTAATTTCCATTATCTTGGGTGGTAAGTGGCAAGAATGGCTGTACTTGACTGTAAAATGTAGACATACAAAGATGTGGCATAATTTTTTTTAAACCTAAAATGAGAAACTTGGAGCAAAAGAGTAAGCCAAAGTTTTTGTTGTTGTTGTTACTTCCCAGACTAAAATCTTACATTTGCCTTTGAAATGCTTGTCCTGGGGATATTTTCAATTCTCCCATTATATCACTTCAAGGAGCATAGTTTTACCCTAGGGTGTTTTCAACTATGCAGAATCTTGTCTGTGAGTGGAAAAAATGTAACTCTCAATCCTGTATTCTCTGTCATCAATAAATAGAATGCATGCCTGTAACTTTTTATGCTCTTATCAATATTGAAAAATGACTATGAAACTTAAGGAGGGAATAATAGAATTATTTGATGTATTTTCTTTTGGACTATCTAAGGTTCTATCTATCTTGAGCCAACTGATCACATTGCCAGCCTGATTGTTAATTTAGCCATTTACCTTGTGCTGGGTTAGTGAATATTTATTTGGCCCTATGTAGACATGGGGTAGGATGAATTGGCACTTCTTTCTCATAGTTGCTGATTTCTTGCTTGGCCTCAAATTGGCAAACTTGGGGCAAAGTTCTTTGTGGGTCAGGAAAAAAAGAAGAAAATGCTTAAAAGACTACCAGAAGTTGAGTAATTTCCCCCTTATTTCCTTCCAAGATTTGTGAGTTACAGAAGGGTATGCACTCTATGAAGTATTCTCATGAGGGCAAAGTGTAGTTATTAGGGATTTACCCTGCCCCTTTAGGTTTGTGTCGTATAGGAAAGTGAAAGGGAGAATTATTGCATATAAAGTAGTATAAATCTTTTCTTGTGTTAGGATTTATAATGGTTTTTGCATAACTTCAGGAAGACCCTTAGTGTGGATTTTTTCCCGTGTTGTGCAAGTTGTCAGTATGTGATAAGTACAACACCTAGTAAAAGGGAAGAGAAGATAAATTCGATAAGAAAACAAGCATTTTTCTATGATTTAAAAATTGTTTTTACCATTTGATATATTATAAAGATGAAAATAAGGCGATCCTATGCATAAGTGTTTTCTAGAAACAAATAATACAATAAATTTCATGTTTCTACTTACATGAAACATATATATTTAAATTACTTGCAAAATTAATATTATGTATATTAAAACCATGCAGATTTTAGATGCATTTCTGTACCTCTCAATTACAATTTTGTGTCTGAGTTAACTGGATAATTCAGACTCGTGTTTAAATTAAATTTACCCCAATGTTTTGGCACCTGCTACTATTGTAAGATCAATTGCTTTTAAGATATTAAAATAAACCAAAAGTGTTTTTTTTCCAGGGCTGGGGTTTGAAACTGTGACCTTGTATGTGGGAAGCTGGTGCTCAACCACTGAGCCACATGGGCTCCCTTGAGTTGTTTTTTTCATTTGTTTGCTTGTTGTTTGTTTCTGTTTTTAGGAGGCACCGGGTACCTAACCCAGGACCTCTGATGTGGGAAGCAGATGCTCAGCTGCTTGAGCCACATCCATTCCCCAAAAGTTTTAAAAATAAAATTTTTATGTGACTAAGTGCTGCTAGTAATGGTTGTGGGTAGTGGACATATATTCTATATGTCCATAGCAAAAAGAATCAAGATATGAAAACAGTAATATCAAAATATAAATCAGATATAAAAAGTGATGTTTATTAAGCAGCCACCCTTCAGACCTAGGAAAAGGATATTTGATGAATTGCCACCATCTCTTTTTATAACTTTAATCAATACTCTATTAACTAGTACTACCTTTTATATATTAAATTTAAGTCAATCAACTTTATTTTGCATTTCATTTTCACCTTCACTAGCCAGAAAATAATGCCATTTGCTTTATTTATATGAAGTTTTTTTAATGTACAGTCTACATAAAATCTTCATTAATCACAAAATTCATTTCATGTTATAAAAACTCATCAAGGTAATAAATGGAATAATTGAGCCTTTTCAATTTTCCCTTTCAATTCAGCAGAAGGGGCTAAAGAGCCCACAGCACTATGCTTTGCATTTTTCATTTTCGTCAAGTAATAGCCTCTACAGAAGATCTTTAGAGTCTGTCTTTCCATTAACATTCTCTACAATTTCCATCTTTGTCAAGGAGGGTGTTTTTGTATAGGTGGTGCTTGCTACATGCTCTCATCGTTCAGCAAGGCAGCAAGGGCACATTCCTGTCTTATAGCTTGTATTTGATTTAAAGTAGGAGAAAATAATGGGGAATCGGTGATCTAAGATTTTGATATTTTATAATTACTATTGTTGCCAATATAAGATAATTTAAATTCACTTTTCCATATGATGTCATAATCTTAAGGTTTTCCACTCGTCACCAAATCAAAGCCAGATATACAGTCAGAGTTATCTTGGATGGTGGAGAGACATGTTTTTTATATGACTGGTAAATCTACAAAGGCAGTGCCACCAGATAAACCATTTTGCTAGAAATATTTATATACATATAAAATATATAAATGTTTAAATATTTGCATTTATAAAGCCTGCTTGTATTTAATTTTTAAAAGGGAAATAATGAAAAATCAATGAGCTCATTTTAACATGTGCCTGGCAGAACTTGTTAGGAATAAAGTAAGAGGTCTTTTTATACATCAAAAAAAGTGTTTTTTTTTTCAGTATTACTATCTCAAATTTGAGTGAATAATGGTACATCCTGAGGATACTTATTTTTTGAGAATAGAATATAGGTTTTAATAATTTTATTTCAGTAGTTCTAATTTAAGTAAACTTATTTATTTAAATTTTATATATAAATCTATTTGATCCAGATAAATATGCAGAGAAGATGTACTTTAACAGCCCTTGATAATCCCAGGAACTAATGATACAGACAGGATAGAATATAGTCAGGAGGATAAATGTTCCACATGTTCCCATTATTTCTATGCCGAAATCATTTACTGTGTTGCTGTGACCATAACACTAGTCAAGACCTTTGGGTCAGTTATACCATGTCTTGGGCAGAGACCATGACAGTGTTTCTGAAGACATTAAGCTCATTTGACTCAATATTGAGATGTTCAGCCTCCAGATGATATTGCAACATTGTATACTTAGGTTTAAACATACCATACTAAAGTGGCTACAGATTTCTAGTAGATAATCTGCTGCAGTAGTGGTTTTGCTACCACCATGGGACCAAGGAAGGGATGTTCTAGTGATAGTTGTGGTTTTAAGCACCTAGTCATAATCAAAAAGACTGGAAATAAAATATCTTGCCACTTAATTAGAATTTTATCTAATTAAAAATATAATAGCCAAATAGCTAAGTTTAGCAAGATTAACTTTGCCAAATCATATTTTACAAAAGAGGAACATTTACTACTGATGGAATAGGGTGTGAGGGAAAAAGACATTTCACGAAATAACTGTTACCATGAAGCACATTCTGTTTTAAAAGTAGTATTGCTATAGCAAATTTAAATGTAAAAGTAAGTCTTCTCTTAGCATATAACATAGAAAGAAAATGGATTCTCCGGCTGTTACTTTTTTTTTTTTTTTCACATTTTTCTCACTGTCTTTTGCTGAGTTTTTCTGAATCATTTTTATAGATCCTTCTCTGTGTTCTACCAGAAACACTAGACCCCTTTTTATCCCTTTTTGGAACGACTTTTCTTAAAAGATGGCAAAAATAGCCTGTGACATATAACACCTCACCAATAGACAATCTTATGTATGTTTACAAGTGTAAACACAAAGTGAAGAAGGCGGAGCTAAGTGGTTGATGCTAAACACTAGTACTCCTGGGAATTTCTCCTAGAGGGCCGATTGCTGGCTAAGCAGAGAAGTGAACATTGTGGTACAGATTCAGAGCTAACGTATTTCCTCTTTGTTATTGAGGAAAAAAAATTAAATGACTAAAATGGTTCAGAAGTGCTATCCTAAAATATTAACATTTGTTAAGAAAGGGAGATTTATGGAAACAAATGCTTAGGTACAACAGGGTGAATTTTTTTCACAATTAATTGCTTTTTAGTATCTTAAAATGTCATTTTCACTTCTGAATACTCAAATTTATCTCTATTCCCTTTAAAATTCCATTAAGCAATAGCAAAGGGATTTTTAAAAAGATATAAAACCACATCTGTTAAGAACAGTGGAAGCTAGACAGTTGTGGTCAAGTGGTTACTGACTTACCAGACCAGAAAAAATGATTCCCAAGGCAGTGATGAGGAAAGCTTAGAAATAACCTAAATTAAGAATTTCCCCCATGTACAGTAATTGGTACAATAGATATCATTGTAATGAAGTTGAAGGCAGGGCTAAAAACAGGATGTTTAATAATACATTAGACACCCAGGTGCCCTGCATAATTTAACTCATCTCTTCCAGACTGAACAAAGGAGTTTATTCCAGAGAGTATTAAGCAGGCAGGTAGGTTGAAATCCTATGTAGAAACTTCAAGTTCACAATGAAGTTTCATTCACAAACTTCATTCACAATGAAGTTTGAAACTCCTAACCAACTTCCCTTATCTCGCAGATGGGTACGTACTCTTTAGGCAGGTAGTCTGACAAATTCAAGATAAGAAAATCTTGACACCCAGAGTTCCCAAGTAAATGGCCTACAGTGAAGCCTACGAATGACAAGACCCTCAAAGTTCCTAGTCTTCCTTTCACTATGCTAGAAAAGTCCTAACAAGACAGCTGGAGATCACAAGATATTTAAAGGAATTATATCAATGGCAGTCTAAAACTAGCAAATAGAAAAACAAGTGATCAGCTTCTCTTTTAATATAACAACATAGGACTTGTCTTATGCCAAGAATTGTTTTAATCAATTTATAGGCATTGACTGAATTATATGAAATATTTGGAACAAATCTATCATTTATGATTTTTATTTCCTTTTTTTAATTTTGTTCTTTTCTTTTCTTTTCTTTCTTTCTTTTTGTTTTTAGGTACTGGAGGCTGGGGAGTGAACCCAGGACCTCATATGTGGGAAGCTGGCACTCAACTAATCAGCTCCCCTGAGATGATTGTTTTCATTTGTTTGCTTGCTCTTTGTTTGTTTGTTTGTTTTTTAGGAGGCACCAGGGATCAAACCTGAGACCTCCCATGTGGGAAGCTGGCAACTCAACTGTTTGAGCCACATACGTTCCCCTCATTAATGATTTTAAAGATTAAGAATCCAAGGCACTGAAAGGTTAAGTAACTTGCCACATAACTAATAAGTAGTAGAACCAGGACTTGAATGAAAAGATTGAAGGACCAGTCCAGGATGTTCAACATCAGAATAGTAGCAGTGTCAGAAGGAGATAAAAGAGTAAGCAGAGGATAGAAAATTATTAAAGAAATAAATCAAGAAATATATGTAGAAATGAACATCAGCTGCATGTTTGAAAGCATGCACAGCATACCAGATGAAAACAGAGCCCCAAGTGTGCTCACCACTGCAAAATTTCAGAATAGTAAGAACAAGGAAACAATGCAAAAGGTTCAACAATGGATCAACAATCAGAATCACATGAGATTTTCTCAATAGTTGCACTGGAAACAGGGAAGTAATAGAGCATTGCCTGAATAATTCTGATTGAAAATTATTACCAAACTCGAATTTCTATTCCCAACTAGTAGAAAAATACAGGGGCTCCAACACCGGAAATGCCCAAGATAGCAGTGAGAGAAATTCCCAAAACAATAACTATGCATCGGGCTTAGAGGACAACCAGAGTCATGCAGGGCAAGTGGTTCTTAGAGAGAATTCTTTAAGAAAATGAGAGTAATGCAATAATTAACTCTATTGAGTAGAGATTTACAAATCTGGGGAAGATTTGGGGGGTTAAATCAATGATAAGTACATAGAAACCTAAACAAATGAGGAAAAAATAACCATTAACTATAAGGAAAACAAAATCTTGTTCAGGAAGGCAGAAATAATTATGACATAGAACATAGTTCAAATTTTGCTATCATGCACATCATAAAGTAAAGCTGATAGACTATCTAAACCAAATTTACATTATAACCAAGCTCAGAGATTAGAGGTTTGGGAAATATGAATGTGTGGTGAGGTTGGGGTCCATTATCTATTTAATTCATAGTGCCAACAGAGGGAAGTAAAATAAAAATGTATCACTATGTCAATTTGTTTAGAGTTAGGAAGTAAATATGAGATTTAGCTAAAAATGGATCCTCTAGAGAGAGGGAATGGGGCAAAATGAGGCCTGTTTTTCTAAACCATGCTTATAGAATTATTTGACAAAATTGCCAGTAATTTTGTTTTTGATAAAAATGAAAGCCAAATTCATTTAAAAATTCACTCATATTGTTATACCTAAATGTTGAGAAATGTTTGTTTTCATTTTCACTTCATAATAATAAGAAATCCCTAGGCATATTTATAATTCAGTGACATTCATTATTCTTAGAATTAATGTAACTGTTTCTTGCAATTTATTGTCAAAATCCTTTTCCAAGTTTAAATCTTTAAATCTCTGGGGCTTCAGGTCAGTGCAACTTCAGAAGACTTCGCAGTTCTATGTAGTTGGGCCCATAGGTACTTAAGCTTAGAGAATTATTTGCAACCATTTTCTTTGACAAGCAGATGCTCTAATAAATTCACACACCTTCCAGGTCCCTTCTCGTCATGACTTAATTTTGCCTTTTATATAGTTAAGAGAGCAGAGAGAAATGCTGCATTTTAGGGTGCTGTTGAGAATTCGGGTAAAATTCCAAAATCTCATTTTCTCTCTCAACTGAAAAAAGACGCACTTTCTTTTCTTTTTTTTTTTTAAAGATTTATTTTTTATTTATTACATTCTCCACCCCCCCTTCTGCTTGCTTTTGCTGTGTGTCCATTCTTGTGTTCCTCTCAGTCTGCTTTGTCTCCCCCCCATTGTGGCGACGCGCCAAGACTGGTCACTGCCGCAGGCAGCTTTGCCCCACTTGTGGGTGGCTTCTGCTTCCATTTATGGCCGGCTCCGCTTCAGTTCGCGGGCGGCTGGCTGCGCTCCATTCGCGGGAGACCTGCCCTGCCCGTGGCGGCTTTGCCCTGTCCGTGGCAGCTTTTTGCCCTGCCCATGGCGGCTCTGCCCGCCCATGGCGGCTTGCCCTTCTCAAGGCGGTCTGCCCGCTAGGAGAGGTCTCCGGGAACCGAACCCGGGGCCTCTCATGTGGTATACCGGCACCCTTATCCACTGCCGGCCCCCACACTTTCTTTTCTAGGTTTTTTTTTTCGCCTCCCCCAAGCTTTTCCCCCCTTTGTAGGTAAAAAACTTAACAGGGCTTATTGTCAACTAAAATTTGAATGAATTTACTTCTTTATCAAATAGACCTCTATAATTTTCTTATAGCAGTGAGGATAATAACAAAAGATCTACCTTACCAGAAAGAAATTTCTGAAAAAACAAAGTAGCTTCTTTTTTTTTGGTAAATCTTAAGAGTAACACAATATTACTAACATGGTAGGAAAAATAAACTATTCCTAATCCCAGCATCCTGACATGAATTTTAGGTTTGCAATTAACTGTCAGTCCTTTTAAACTTTATATATTATATAATTGATTCAATTTCTTCATTTATTTTTATTTATTTATTTGTATTTTTTTTTCATTTAACTTCACACCACAACCTTTTTCTACATACCTACCTAGTATTCAAACTTAAAATTTTAATACCTGCTTAATATTTCTTCCAGTGTCTATGTAAACAATGTAAGGAATTATTTGACAATGTTGTAATGAGCTCCTTTCTACCTATGGTCTCTTTCTTACTTTCAATTAACTTTATGATAAATTTCCAAAGTGATATGCCTGGGAAATTTTGAACATATTCTGTGCTTGTTATATGTTATGTTGCTTGCCTAAAGGATTTTCCAGCTCAAAATTCAACAAGCGTTGTATAAGCATATCCGTTTCTCTCCTACATAAATAGCTTTGAGTGGCAACTCTCCCCTCCCCACAGTTTAGTAGGGTTAACTACTAAGCTATTTTAATTGATTTAATATGCATTTCCAAAGTTAGGAGTCAGGATGAACTATTTTAACCATCACACTATTGTGCTTCCTTGCTCGCTAATTATCTATCAGAATTCTTGCCTATGTATCCCTTGAGGGTCTTGATATTTTTCTCATAAATCCAAATGCATAATATTGTTATTAACTCCCCATCATATGTACATTTATATTTTCCAGGCTGTTATTTTCTTGCATGACTCAGTTTTGCTGTTTTTCATTGTAAAGAAGCTTTTGAAAATTTTACCCTATCAATCTTTCCTTCATGATTTTAAAAGTTTTTTCCAAAGCTGAGAAAATTATCATTAGACCCCAGACTTGAAAAATATTTTACTGAAATTTTCTGCCAGCTTTTCTATAAATTCGTTTTTGCATTTTAACAATTGGTACATCGAGGGCTACTTTTGGTATATAAAGAGCAAGAAACTGGGGCGCTAGATCCCCAATTGTGATGCCATATCATGGCAACCTGGGTTGGCTACAAGTGAGGGAGTGGGTACTACCAGGACACTGCTGTAAAGAGAGCATTACTATAGCTGATTATTATTATTTTTGGTAGAATATTTGTTGTATCTTGTGATGGTTAAGTTCATGTGTCAACTTGGCCAGGTTATGGTGTCTGGTTGCTTGGTCAAGCAAGCACTGGTCTGATTGTTACTGTGAAGATATTTCATGGACTTAAATCATCATAAATTGATTGTATCTATAGCTGATTACATCTACAATCAACTGAGGAGTTTGCCTTCAGTAATGAGAGAGGGCTCATCCAAACAGGTGTAGGCTTTAAGAGAAGTGATGAGTGTAGCGGTCAGAAGAGAGAATTTCCATCTCTACTTCAGCCAACCAGCTTCTCCTGGGGAATTCATCAAAAGCCTTCACCAGAGTTCCCAGCTTGTGGGTTACCCTATGGAATTTGGAATTGCCCATCTGCGTGGTTGTATGAGACAATTCTTATTAAAAATATCGTATTTACATTATATATATATATATATATATATATATATATACCTCCTTTTGGTTCTATTTCCCTAAAGAACCCTGACTAATACATGCTAGTTGCAGACAAGGAGAGTTTGATAATATGCATATATTGACTCAAATGTTTATTCCTGTTTGGACAGCAGTTCTCAAACTACTCTGATACAAATATATATACTGCCTGATCATTAGGGGTATGATTTTGGCCCATGCCAGAGCCCAGGTCAGGAATTGGGCTTCCTGGGAAAAAGTGCTGGAATACATATATCCAACCAGAAGTAATGGGATACATAGACTGTTGGGTAGGGAGAATTGAGAAGAAATAGAACAGAGCCAGCCCAAATCCTTTAGCAAGGAGTCAAATTCCCCATACCAAAGGAAACTGGTGGGCATTGTTAATCCAATAATATTTAAAAATTATCTTTATAAACTCTTATTTGAAGAAGCATACTTTATTATATTTTAACCTCTTTCAGAGACTTGAGTCGTTTTCTGGACTCCACATTCTGCAATAAAAAACAAATTAAAATAAATGAAGAAATAAGATTCAAAACATGTTTTAAATGGTTTAATCCCAGATTATTTTCTACAATATGAAAAATTTTGAAAGGATGTGTTTTTAAATTATATAGTGTTCATAACCCTAAATTTTATCAGTTATCGATTTATTGACTCTCAGCTCAAAATCTACCCTTCTTTGCCCTACTTGGTGATACTGGAGTTT
>PVKH010011098.1:0-17908 GCA_004027955.1 Chaetophractus vellerosus | reverse complement strand
TAAGTGCCACTTATTTCAGCATGCACTTGTTTACCTCTTTCCACACATGAGATCTAGATCCATTTTAAAATAAAAATACTTCCAGAGAACATTAGACTTTACTTGGCCCAAATTATGCCTCTGCATGAATAACACAACCTCAGTAACTAACCCATCTTGGTAGCTCACTGCCACTGGGGAGTGCCACATTGCTAAGGAGGTCTCTGCCCATTGTTTCCTCAGCTTCTGACATCAACTGGGATTTTGAGTTCCAAAGAGGAAAAAGGGAGAAGGCACAAGGCATGAAAGAAACCAAAATTTCTTTGTCTATGAGCTCTACATTTTCCTACTAGACTATTAAATTAACTCCAGATCTAAAATTGGCAACAAGTGTCACTGATACAGCCCTAGAGTGACTCATAGAATTTCAGCTGAGATAGAACATAGCCTGACAAAAACCCAAATAATGGGCTTGGGGTATTTCTGAACAATAGCCACAATGTCACCAGTCAAGTTTTGAAAGTTACCTGTGGCAGGTGTACTAGAACGCCTCTACGGACAAGAGCAGATGGTTACGGCCAGCATTTAGGGAGGACACGCTCTGTCAAAAAGTAAAAACCAAAACCTCTGTGCTGCTTCTTAGAGGAATCTAGGTCACTTCTGTGCCAAGATTATCGATTTCTTTGCCACTGAAGCATGGTTTTCTTCATGTCTAAGCTAGTGTGTCCTCAACTCTTATAATTCATCAGAAGGATTTGTTCAGACTAGAGAGTGTAGGATGAGAACCTGGTGTACGTCTCTGAGGCTCGGTTCCAATATAGCAGAAAGGAGGCACAGTTGTTCATTCAAATGCGTGAAGAAGTGTGAGCCTTTCACTTTGCAAGCATACCGGCATCACAGATAAGAAAAAAAACTTTAATTCATGCCTTTCATGTCTTCCAAAATTATGTTCAGAGATACCTTGACATTTTAATAAATGTAATATATAAGAAATGCCACTTTTGTGCTAGAAGGATTTCAAATGTGGAGTTAAATAGACTGTATTTAAGAAGCACGATGAGCGTCATTCAAATTTCTCTCCATTTTTAATGCATTATATTTTCACAGAGTGGAGAAAATGGGCTCTCTTTTGCATGTGTAAACTTCTGGATTTGATCATTCTCCACAGATACAACACTCTCAGGGGAAATTGGCAGCAAGAAAAAGGTGAAAAGGCTGTTAAGCTTTCAAAGATACTTCCATGCATCGAGGCTGCTCCGTGGAATCATACCCCAAGCCCCTCTGCACCTGCTGGATGAAGACTACCTTGGGCAAGCGAGGGTGAGCCGCCTCCACCTTGTCTCCTCAACCCAGCCAGTGGCCGAGTGCCTGCGCCACAGCCTCGAGGAGTGGGGTTCAAATCCTACTTCTGCCACGTAGGGCTGCTGCGGCGGTGGGCTAGCTGCTAACATGGCTGGACTTTTTACTCAAAATATAAAGTGAATCTAATAGAAATATCCACCTCATAGGGTTGTCGCAAGGATTAAATGAGGTAAAGCATGTTTACCACGTTTGGCACCTGCTAGCTGTTTTCATTTTTTGTGCAAAATGAACAAAACATATTTGCCCAACACCAAGTAAAGTAGAGTTTTGGATGGGTAGATCACCGAAAAGGATACAACTAAATGTGTTTTAATCCATTGAATTATCTCACCAGAGTTGAAAATTAACCTGATAACAATCATCGCAATTTCACTGTAGACTGTTGAAATGGTGTGTTGTCCTTTTTAAGAGTTTCAATAACTACTTACTATTTTGCGAGTATTTCTGCAACCAATTTGGCTGAGGATGGAAATTAATATGTGACTATCTAAAACAAGTTCTCATGTTATTTCTAGCCCAAACTGCCAAAGAAATTTAAATTTCAGGAACAAGCTCCCTCCCTTTAAACAAAAGTCAAATTTAGTATCTTATAGTCAACATGCTGAGAAATAGTAGCCTATCTACATACTACCAAGAAATGTGCTGTCTTCTATGAAATTTGCTGCTAAGAAGCGAGCAGCGGCTCGTGTCAGAAGCACTCATGCCCGGCATTTGGTCTACAAAAGTAGAAACAAAAATCACTCCTAACAGCCCCAGGGCCTGAGGCTGGGTGGACGCGGGCTTGGCGTGAGGCCTGAGGCGTGAGGCCTGAGGCGTGAGGCCTGAGGCGTGAGGTTGTGCTCCCCGCACTGGCGGTGCCTCTCCTGAGAGGCGCACGGCTCTCCCGAAAGGCCAGGCCGCACCTAGAGAGGGCAGCAGCCCTGAGGCCAGGACGCTGCAGCCACCTCCAGGCTCGGCCTTTGTGTGCCTGACCTGGGTAGACGCTCCCTCAATCCAGACCTCGCAGGTGAGCCTGTGTCCCTTCATTCTTCTGCCGCAGTCGTACAGGTCTTTGTGGGCCACGCAGATTGGATGTATTGTAAGACACAGGGAAACTATTCAAGGACAGGAAGAGGAGAGCAAGCTGGTGGCACCTGAGTCAGTGGCTGTGGGAAGAGAGGAAGGTGCAGAGGCAGGAGCTATCGTGAGGATAGAATCGATGGCCCAGAACTAACACCATCTGATTCTAAGCATGGGGTATAAAAAAAAAAGGACAATAGCCCTGCATTGGACAGGTGGTCTGGAAATTATCCAGTGTTTTCAATTGGCCACTCTTCAGTTTCCTGTCTCTGACAGTGGTTAATTGTGAGTTCAGGCCACAGTGAGCAGAGCAGTGTGCTCAGAAGTCATTTTGACTTCTTTTTTTTTTTCAATTTGGAGAAAACCATTTCCCTTGGGTGTACGGTATTCTGTGGTGTAGACTTTACTGAACTCCAACTTTACAGACATCTAGCATGTGCCTGCTTCCTGTGTCCCAGCACTGTTCTAAGTACTTTCCCTCTGTTACCTTGTTGAATCCTCCCAACAACCCTTGGAGGCTGATAATATCATCAGCTCCATCTTTCAGATAGGGAAACTGAGGCACAGAGAGATTACAGAGCATGCCCGAGCTCCCCCAACTGCTGAGAGGTGAGGCTGGCCTTGGACCCTGTGGTCTGACTCCCGGCCCCTTGCCCTTGAACACGGCTGCTCTCAGCAAGCAGAGCACAGTGGTTCACAGATAGGAGCATGCTACTATTTTCAACTTTCCAATTGTTTAATTCACTGTGTCTCAAAGTAAATGTTTGCATCTCTGACATGATTCATTTCCTGTTTGCCTTTCCAGCATATGCTCTCCAAAGTGGGAATGTGGGATTTTGACATTTTCTTGTTTGATCGCTTGACAAATGGTAAGTCATCCCAAAGAGCTCTCACTAAAATACACCATAAAGTGGGATTTGTTTCATGAAAAACAAACCTTATTTTTAAACACGCTGTTATTCTCTCTTCCTTCTTTCCCCACTCATAAACCTAAAGCCACTCAAGAAGGACCAGGGCAAGGGATGTGGATAGAGAGTAAGGGCTGAATTTGGCCTTAGGATCTTAAAGCCCGTTTTCTTCTGACCTTGATGATCCCAAAGGGATTAGGAAACCACAGGATGAGAGTCTTTCCTTGCAGAATATTTTGGCCACATCCAAAAGTAAGAAGATCATGAGTCAGGCAGTGAAAACTAGAAATCCAGAAGCGCATCTGATCGGTCCTGACCAGTACAGGGTGGGGTCTGGGCAGTGTCATCGAGTGGGCTGTGTCAACCCCCTTGCCCGTGGTGATCAGAAGAGAACAGCTGCCGAGAAGGGAGGCTGAGCTGAAGGAACGAGTAGACTACCCCAACAGTTTCGCTTTTTACTGCTGTATGCCTAGAATTGCCTTCCATAAGAAAATAATAAAATCCTGTATTTTTATCTGCCTATTACACAACGCTGATCTGTTTAGGGAGCCAAAGAAAGACATCACATTAAATGCTGACTTCTGTGTGTCCCACATCTACCAGATTTGTGCTTTACATCATCACAGATGGTTTTCCCACCATGCTATTATTTGACAAACAACCTACATTTGAGAGAGACACATCCTAAGACTATGAACCAGAGCTTGACATAGTAGAAAACCAACTAGGCCATACAGTGATGCACCCGATAATCTTACATTTCAATTTGCTCAAATCAACTGAGAAGTAGTACCTGTAAAGGAAATGAATTGTGAATGAGAGTATAATCATGACTCTCGTGCAAATATGAAATGAGCACATATCAAAGATTTTATTTAACTCAACTAATTACCAACCCAATTAGATGCTACAAGTTCAAAGGACAATTCAAAGAACCACACATATATAAGCAGTCAGAAATGCTGAAATGAATTTATAAATAGATACCAATTTGGGGATAGGGGGTGCAATCAACTGTATTCCACCTGACTGGATTCATGCATAAGTCTATGGACAAAAATCATTTGCAATGCTATCTACTATCTGCAACTTAGAGGACTCTGAAATCGCTTAGAGAGTTGAGAAACAGCTCAAAGACATGAAAATCACAGGTAGCCTGGAGGAATGTGTTTACCCAACAACTAGTTGTCCACTGAAGATACCCAGGCATCTTTTTACTTCATTTCAAAGTCCTTCGTAAACCCTACAATCCTTTTAAAATTCTAAATTTTATTCTTAAGTAAACTTTTCTGAATGCTCACGAGTTATGTAGCTTTAATTTTGCATCTCCACTGATTGAGGTATAAAATATCTCATGGTCAATTTGGATGATTTTCCATAGGAAGACTAGGCTAGGACTATCAAGCAAAGCATGACTGAAATACCCCTGTAAACGTGAGAAAGCGACTTAAGGCACGTTTCAGTTGGTTACTAAGGTGTATATTTTTTAAAATGCACACACTCGTCCCTGACACCTCAGCAGGCAGACTCCTTCTAACTCTGAGTGTTCTCATTGCCTTTGGTGTGGGGTGAATATCTGAGCTCACTTTACTTGTACAATAAGAGAAAATCTAGTAGTGCCATATCATAGTAATGTCAACTATAGCTGAATAATGTCAAGTCCAAAATGGAAAAAGAAAATACTTCTATCAGAGTAGCTTCATTAGGAAACTTTGGATCTTATTGTCAACCTTGATATTTTAACTATGATAAAAATGAGTTAACGCTGGTGACCGTTTTCCTGTAGGAAATAGCCTGGTAACACTGCTGTGCCACCTTTTCAACACCCATGGGCTCATTCACCATTTCAAGTTAGACATGGTGACTCTACACAGGTTTTTAGGTAAGTCCTTTCTTCCATAGTCCTACCCCTCCCATGAGTAATAGCAGCCCATAATCCTCATTAATGTAAAGGGGCAGGAACCACAGCCTGGTGGGTGAAGACCCCAATTTAATCTTAAATGACATCATTTTAATTTTACATCTGCCTTGCCATCTTAAATCATTGACAAAATGTTTACTTGTTTAATTATGCTTATAAGAGCCCAAGGCTGTCTATAAAAGGAAAACACCAAGATCATAAAGCTGTCAACGAGAATACTAATCAGCTCCCATGTTAACAAAACTCCAGCAGGATCTGCCTCAAATAGTTCTGATCTGAACATCAGTTGTTGAAAATCTTCAACAGGCTTTTTAATAATAATAACTACCCTTGATGCACCATGGAGTCTATGCAGAGTACTTTCACTATGTTATTTCTAACCTTTCAACAACCCTGCAAGTTTGGTGTAATCTACATTTGGCACCTGGTTAAGGAGAGGTACAAAGAGGTTTCATAACTCGCTCAAGGTCACACAGCAAGGGAATGACAGAGCCTCAACTCAAACCCAGCTCTGCCCAACTTGAAAGCCCACCATCTTTCCCTACCATTAGCAAAAATGAGCTCCAGCTCTTATTTGACTTCATTTATATTCTTATCCATCTGCCAATGAATTATCCAAAGCATACTTTTTTAATATATATATTTTATTAGAGAAGTTGTGAGCTTGCAAAACAATCATGTATAGTGTGTCAATTTCCTATACATCACCCCTCCAACAACACCTTACATTGTTGTGGAATATTTGTTACATATTATGAAAGAACATCATCAAACTATTACCACTAATTGTGGTCCACAGCTACTCTTGGTATATTTTTCCATATACCCCCTATTTTTAACACCATGTGTTAGTACAGTACATTTGTTATAGTTCATGAGAGAACACTCTCATATTTGTACTGTTAACCACAGTCCATCTTCCACCACATGGTTCACTGTGTTATAGAGCCCCATGCCTTGTACATCCCATCCAAAGTGCACACTCGCTGGCTCTCACTTTCATCACAGAGTTGTGCAGTCATCGCCTCAGTAAATTTTTGAACACTTTTTTCTTAGTCCAAAGGAAAAACATTCCATACCCCCTATTATTGACTCTTGGCATTGATATATTAATAGTACCTGCTTTGACATTGATGCAAGACTATTACAACATTGCTGTTAACTGTAGTCCATAAGTTACATTAACTGTGTTTTTCCCATGCATCACCATATTCTTTAAAAATATGGACTGGATTTGCGTGTCATCCTTGGACAGGGGCTATGTTTATCTTCTCTGTATTATTCCAATTTTAGTATATGTGCTGCCAAAGCAAGCACCAAAGCACACTTTTAATCACTGAATGGCTCCCCTCTGCCCCTTAGAGCGTTTCTGTTTTGTTTTGTTTTTTTTTAACTTTCCACGTGGCTCTGCTTTGAATTTGAAAGCTCACTTAATGTTATCAAGAGCAAAATCACAATGGCGATGGTAACAGCAGCTGCAATGCTGTCAGGCGTCTACGGTGCTTAGAACATGCTGGGAAATATTCCAAGGATGCACCTATACTGACACATTCCATCCTCACAGCAGCCCTGTGAGTCCAGAGCTATTATCATCCCAATTTTATAGAGAAAGAAACTGAGGAAACTTGTGGTTAGATTAACTTGCCCAGTACAGATAAGAAGTGATAGAGTCAGGGTTATAATATAATATAATTGGAAAATAAACCTGCTAAATAAAAGGTCTGTGATGCACAACAGAAATATTTAAAACAAGTGACAACACAATTCACTTCCAGAACCATAAATGTCCTCAAACTGATTACATTTCCATTGAGCAAAGTGATAGCCATTGTCCCAGTTTGCCGGAGATGCTGTCACACATGCTACATAATGGGTTGGCTTAAGCAACCGGAATTTATTGGCTCATGGGTTTGAGGCTAGAAGAAGGCCAAAAGCAAGATATCATCAAGGCTGTGCTGTCTCCTGGGGTCTGTGCCATTCTGGTGATGGGTTCCAGAATCCTTAGGGAGCTTGGCTTTTATTTCTGCTGCCCACCACATGGTGATGTCCTCTCCTTGCCTGGCTTTCTTTACAAAGCCTCCAGTAATTCATATCAAGGCCCATCCTGCTTCAGTTGGCCACACCTTAACTAAAACTAACATCTCTGAAAGGTCCTATCTACAATGGGTTTTCACACACAGGGACACAGATTAAGATTTAGGACATAATTCAATTTACCACAGTCTGCCCTCTGGATCCCAAAATGACATGTTCTTTCCACATGCAAAATACATTCATGCCATCAAACCATCTCAAACATCTTAAGCCATTTAGGTAACAACTCTGAGTACCAAGTCTCCTCAAAATCAGTCATAGGTGTGGTAGGAACTGTACTTAATTCAAGGTACCACAGCCACGAATGGGCTAGTTTTGATCTGAGTAAAGACAGAGAAGGCAGATACTTTGGACACATGTGTATACTCAGAGAACATGTAAGGAATGCCAAGATTTGACAAACATAATTGACAGCAGACTCCAGAGGCAAATGCATTTGTAATATTGCTGCTAGAACAATGCCGCAAGCTCCCCCTGGACTTTCCGGATACACGCAGTTTACACTGCATCCTCGCACTGCCCCAGTTAGTGGTTGAATCAGGCTAGTGGTTTCTGTAAATAGCAAACCAAAATGCCTTCCCTATGTCTCCACTTGGTTCCAAGAGCACTCTGGGCCTTGCAGAAGACTGAGGAGGCATGAAGGACGATAACCTGAATAAGGCAGAAATAAATCCAAGGTGTCCTCAGTTGCATCAATGCAGTATTTTGAATTTCTGCCCAGAGAAGCCCCAGATTTGCTCTGGTCAGTGTTTGTGAATCAAGTGATAAACCAATCTTTGGATATCAGTAGCCACTGGGCCTCTTTGAAAGGAGATCTCATTTATGGCATGCTTTTCATAAATGGCAGCAGACTTAAATAATTAAGCTATAGTGCAAAATAAAGTTGTCCTTTTCTACATATTTATTTTCCCTCTGAATGAGAGCCTTCATGAATGTCAGAGTGGGGTGATTTATGAAGGAGGTAAGGAATCCCAAGGGGCTTGCAAATTCTTTTAGTCTTTCTCCCCTCTGTCTCTCCCTCTGCTCAACTGAAAACAGCCCAGTAAGCCTGCCACACTTGCAAACCACGCTCATTTTTAAGAAGCCCCAGAATACACATTTTGGAGGCACTGATATTTTTAAGCAAAAAGCACTTCATGAAAAAAGAGCCTGAGCTGGTGTGCCCTTCCTTTTCGTGTCGTAGCTGACTGAGCTCTCTGTTTACCTCCCAGTCATGGTTCAGGAGGATTACCACAGCCAGAACCCGTATCACAACGCTGTCCACGCAGCCGACGTCACCCAGGCCATGCACTGCTACCTGGAGGAGCCGAAGGTAAGGCCAGACCCAGCTGCCCATTGTTTTTCCTTAAACTTTTTAAATTAAAGTAATTTAAAACGTAAAGGACAGCCTCAAGAATAATACAAAACCCGCACAGAGAACTCCAACATGCCTCTCCCCCAAATACCCAGATCCGCCTGTTTTAACATTTTGCCCCTTTTGCAGTATCCTTCATTGTGTACGTCCATCTACCTATCAGTCTATCATCTCTCTATCAATTTATATTTTTAAACGTTTGAGAGTAGGTTGTATACATCATGCTCCTTAAACACACAATACTTTCATGTATATTTCCTAACAAGGATATTCACTTATGTAATCACCTTAAGTGCAGTTATCAAGTTCAAGAAATTTAACATTGATATAAAATGTACAGTGTATATTCCAGTTTTTCCATATGTCCCAAAAATGCCCTTTTGAGCCTTTTAGTCCTCCATCATTAGATCCAATCAGGATCATGTATTACATTTAATCGTCATTTATCTCTTTAGCAGTTCTTTTTTTTTAATTGTGGAGACATATATGCAATGTACACTTTCCCATCTCGATCGCTCCCAAACACACCATTCAGTGGGATTCTTTGTTCTCCCTAAGTCTCAGTGCCCTTGTCACCCTTCAGGCACCCAACTCACCCATCCTAATAGAGTAATGGTGTCATGCATCATTCACTAGACGGATACAAGTTGTTGAGATGAAAGTTCTAGTATCAGCTCTAGGAATCTTTGAATTCTCACAACAGATCATGTAAATTTTCTAGGAAGATATGCTTTCAGATTGTATATATTTTCAAGGCTGCCTTAGGACAAAAACAACCTCTCTATGACAAGCTATATCTCAGACATCTTCAACAGCCCCAAGACCTGGCTGTTCTTCCTTGGACCTTTGCCAAAAACAGCAGCAGCACTGAACCGTATTGGGAAGAGTCTACCAAACCACGGTTTTTGATTGCCGAAGGGAGTCAAACTGCCTCAACACTCAAGCTCCATTTACTGCTGGACCAAGTGAATATCCTCGTTCAGGGCTCAGAAAAACTTGTGATAGTCAAAGACCTCTTAACAAGCATGCTGTAATGCAATAAACCAATCCCAATTTTAAAATTTAAGAACAGAATAATAATTCCTATTAATCAAAATCTAGGCAGTTCTTAGCTGTACAAAACTTGGTTGGTATAACATACAGGGTATGTTATGGTTTTTGAAAGGTTTTTCTTTAAACAAATCAGTTTTATTGATACATACTAAAATACAATTCACACAAAGTGTACAATCAATGGTATTTGGTATAATCACATAGTTGTGCATTCATCACTTCAATCATTATGAAAGGTTTTTTGAAAAATGTTTTCCCGATCTGAAACTGTTTAGTTCAGTTGGTTCAACCACTAAGTGCACAGGTGCCACATAGGCATTTTCAAGACAAAGCTGGGTAGCTGGCTCAGCCCTCTAAAATATCCCCCCAAAATTAAAAGTGTTGTTTTTTAATCTCTAAGTGGTCTGAAAGTTGGAATATATCGCACTGTCATGTTTTTAAAGTTAGTACAGGATTCCCATTTTCCTGCTTGTTTTTCCTATCTAACCAAAACAGCACAGATTTCTCGTGCATTCCCCCGCTATTTAATACACATTGAGGAAATGGGCAAATTTTACAGTCAGCCCCTCTTGATTTCCTATTCAAAAAAGTGGCAAAGATATATTGGATAACAAAAATACGCAAATGATTAAAAACATATATATATATATGTCCATCTCTTTGGGTCCCCCTTTCTCCTTCCTTTATAGCTTTCTCTGGGAACAAGGCTGATTTCAGGCTCTGCCTTCTCCCTGCCCACCCCCATGCCCCCATAGCAGTGTTGGCAACAAGCAGGTCATTACAACAAAACAAAACAGAATGGCAGTGGGAAGTGGAGGATACCTGAACAAGCTACACAATTTGAATTTAATTACTTTCCACAGTCCTTTTATTTCCCTGTAATTCCGAGTGAATATCACCACATAAAATGCTTCAAAGGGTTTGAGTCTGGGTGACTAGCCTGAACAATGCCATGCTGTTTCGTTTGGCTTGATTTGGCCAAACCAAATGGATGCCAACCCAGTTGTGGAAACCGACCCATCTGACAGGCGTTCTGCTTTCCCACAGCTCGCCAGCTTCCTCACACCGCTGGACGTCATGCTTGGTCTGCTGGCTGCAGCAGCACATGATGTTGACCACCCAGGGGTCAACCAGCCGTTTTTGATCAAAACCAACCACCACCTTGCCAGCCTATACCAGGTAAGGGAGCCCAACGTGGAGCCAAGCCTGGCTCTGCCCTTGGAGACAGGCTCCATTCAGCTTCAGCCGCAATCACGGGGGCCACACCCAAAAAGCACAGGTATAAAATGGGTCCAGGTATCCCCCAAGGAGGATCGAGCTGGTGTACAGGGAACTCCTAGGAATTCAATTTGCTCTGAAGCAGATTTGAAATTATCCCAAGCCAAACAGGTTCCTTGACTATACCCTCTCCTGGCCCCAGTTTCCATGGAGTCCACCATGTATGTAATGGCCAACAGAAGCTAGTCTTTGCAGGACTTCTATAGGTGAGGCTTGCCAGGTGCAATCCTAAACCAGACATGTCTCTGGGGCCATTTCTGAACTTTATTGGCCTCTCAGTCAGATGTATGGTATCGAAGACAATAGACATATGTTGTTGTTATAAAATAGACCAACAGCATGAGTAGGTTGGCCTAAAGAGCACCTACCTACAATATAGTTTCAGATATTAAACCCTATATCGTAAATGAATTACTCCCAGAATTTTCAACATGGTTCTCTGGAGACCTTTAGTTGTCATTAACAAAATTATACCATACAAGGGTGTCATTGGTCTCAGTTTTGGTAGATCTTTAGAAGAAATTCAGTGCTGAAACATTTCCTGGCAGATCCCCATAAAGCAGATGCATTTATTACCCGTAAAGTACAACTGGGACATCAAGAAAAGCCTTTCTCCATCCAGTCAATTAGCTTTGGGCATAGGTAAGAAATCAGACTGTCAGCCAGCAGCAGAGCTGGGATAGACACAGCCATGTAGAGGGGGCACGGTGTCAGAACTAGGAAAGCCTTCAATGACGAGCTAAAACTCAGAGCAAAACTAAAACTATATTTCCTAAATCATCTCAGAAGGTAAATTCATTGCTTGAAAAAACATGGGCATCTGAATGTCCTGGGACCCCTCAAGTAGGTTTTTCTCTTCCTGTCAATTCTGAATCTTTCAACGATCTTTTATTAGACAAAGGAATCACTCCACAAGGTTGCCTACTCGATCTATTCAAACATTATGTAAATGCTTACATAATTCTAATTTCTCATTATCAAATACATCATATCAGTGGACTGTAAAAGCGTATCTACTGCTACCGACTGTACATGAAAATGAGGGTCATAAAACTGTATTTGGACATGTAGTATATGAACAACATGTAATGAATTCTCATTTAGACAGGAAGTCAGAACGAAATATGCCAGATGTTAAAGTGAGGCTATTAAAAACAAGTGTAGAATTTAGCTAATAATAAAGAATTAAGTACTCACTGTTAATTAACAAAAATCAATTAGCAAAAGATAGATGCTGGGGAGCAGATGTACCTCAGTGGTTGAGCACCTGCTTCCCATGTATGAGTCCTGGGTTCAATCCCCAGTACCTCCTGAAAAAAAGGAAAGATGCTCCAATCTAGCTTGTTCAGATACTAGATTTTCTCAGAAAAATGGATCCCTTACTCAAAGTTTTGAAATGTAGACGATTTTTTAAAAATTTTTATTTTAACATGTTTATTAAAATAAATATTCCGGGAAGCGGATGTGGCTCAAGTGATTGGACACCTGCCGACCACATAGGAGGTCCGTGGTTTGGTTCCACGTGCCTCCTAAAGAAGATAGCAAGCTGGCACAACAAGATGACACAATAAGAGACACAAGAAGAAAAACATAATGAGAGACACAACAAAGCAGGAAACAGAGGTTCCCAGTGCCTCTTAAAAGAGGACGAGCAAGACAGCAAGCTGACGCAACGGGCAAGCACAGCAAGCTGACACAACAAGAGACACAAGCAGAAAAACACAATGAGAAACACAACAAAGCAGGGAACAGAGGTGGCTCAAACGATTCGGCGCTTCTCCCTCCCATATTGGAGGTCCCGGGTTCAGTTCTCGTTGTCTCCTAAAGAAACAAGGAAGCCAAACAGACACAGCAAGTGCAAACAACAAGGGGGTGGGGAGAAATAAAGAAATAAATAATGTCCTTTTTAACAGATAAAGAAATAATCCAATGCAACCAAATTCTACAACTTTTTCTATGAAACATGCTGGTATATTTAAATTAACAACTATTTATTGCATCTACCAGATGATAGATTGGAATCTAGAGATACAAAGATGAATAAAACACAATCTTTGCCTTCAAATATTGGTTCAAACTCAGATGCTCAAAATGAACAAAAGCCAAGCAAACTTAATCCCAGTTTGAAAGATGTTTGAGGAGTCAGCTAAAAATACGTGTGTACAATAAAATCTATGTATGTATATCTATATAATCTTTGAAGAGTGCTGTTCTTTGTATCCAAAGATTAGTTACCAGAATAAAGTGAGCTACTGTTTCTCTAGCAGTGAGCTTACCCAACTGAACCATCTGGCCTGATTCCTGGTAGGAAAGAGCAAGGAGCCTTTTGATAATAACTAAGGAGAATTTGAGATCCAGGGCCCAAAAACCACATTCAGGATGCTATCTTTATCAGTCCCCTACTCAACTGGTTTAGGATCGCTTAGAGGATGGAGACCCGTGTCTTTACATTTTAGGGACAGCATTGAAAGCAAACCAATATCCCATAAGATCATAAAGACTTTCAGTGTCCTAGAGCCATCTAGTATAAAAGGTGAAACTTTTATCAGCCAAATTGAGACTTTACCCATTAAAAGTGAAAAATGTTCAAAAAGACCTGAAAATAATGACATTTCAATTTTGCCCCCCAAAATTTATGATACCTTTATGTGTGGTTCTAGACCTTCATTTAGTCACTATATTTTAAAAAAAAACTCTAAAAAGATAAAGAAAAGTTCTTGTATAATTCTCCTCAACAAATTACATAACTAACATTTACTCAGTGCTTGCTCTGACCAAGCACTGGCCCCCACACGCTCTGGATAGATATTATCATTTAATCTTTACAATATCCCAGGGAGGTGGATACTGTTATGATCCTCTTCTCCAGAGGGAGGAAAACTGATACTTGGGAAACTCAAGTATTTGCCCTGAAAATAAGCAGCTAGTTTATGGCAGAGGTAGGGTTAGAGCTAGGGTTGTCTCCAGAGTGGGAGTGCCAAAGCATATACGCTGCCTCTAAAACCGATATTGATCACCTGCCGTGAGCAAGGAACTAAGAGTCCCCCCCCCAGGCCCTCCTGGTGAGGGAGGCGAGAGGGCTAAAGCACGCGAGAGGCTTCCACAAATGGGAGAGACTTAGAAGTCCTCTGAAGCCACAGCGACAAAGCACGTGGAGACAGAGGGGAGAGAGTACTTGATTTCACAGATGGTTTCTGAAAAAGAACCTCCTGGAGGAGGAAAGCTGAAAACTGAACCTGAAGTGTGAGTAGCATTTTGAGTAGCAGATATGAAAGGAGGGCGTTCGAGGCTGGTGGTACGCTGGGAGTAGAACCCACAACTCCAGAGTAACTGAACACGGAGCATCTCCATGGCCTTGAGCTGAGCAAACGCCTGACCGCACTGGTCCCTGCTCCCGGGTGGCGTCCAGGGCCGATGAAGTGCACATTCTTTCTTCTGTGGAAACCACAGATCAGTGATAGGGATGTGACCTGGGTCAGAACATCTCCATCTGCCTTCGCGTGTCGATGAGGAACTGGCATGACTCTTCAACTTCAAGGAAAAAATAACATGTTACATAATATAAAAGCTGAGCCAGACCATTGACAGCACATAATATTTTTAAATCATTGGAAATGTAGCCTTTGAGCTCACAAGAGCCTGTGGGCTGAGACACGAGTGGGCTTTCAGGAAACTATGCAGATTTTCAGAGGCTGTGAAAGCATCCATAATGTACTTTCATCAGATTTTGAAATGGGTTATACGCTTCCGTGTTATACATAACTCTGAAATGAGCATCTTTGTGCCAAGGGATTGTCTACATTTGGATTATTTTCTTAGGGTAGATTCCCAAAGTAGAATAACTGTTTCAAAGGGCATGAACTTCCTAAGATAGAAATTGCTTTCCAAAAGGCTTGAACAAAGTTTGTATTCTCAGAAGCACTCTTACTAGTAGTGAACATCATCATTTAAAATAAAGCAAAACAAACACGTTTTTTAAAAATGGGTTAGGAGACCGGCTGTAGCCCAGTGGATAGGGCACGGGTTCACCACATGGGAGGCCCCAGGTTCAGTTCCCAGGGACCTCTCCAAAGTGGGCAGATCGCCTTGAGAAAGGCAAGCCGCCGTGGGCGGGGCAGAGCTGCCGTGGGCAGGGCAAGTCACCCGCAAACGGAGCAGATCCGCCCATGACCGGAAGTGGAGCCACCCGTGACCAGAAGCGGACCCGCCCGTGACCAGAAGCAGACCCGCCCGCGAACGGAGCAGAGCCACCTGCGCGGTGACCTGACTGGGCGCATCACCACAACGGGGAGAGACAGAGCAGACACAGAAGAACGCAGAGAAATGAACACAGCAAGAGCAAGCAGAAAGGGGGGGATGTGTAACAAAAAAAAAAATGGGTTATAGATTCAGAAAATGTTAAGAACCATGGTGTTGTGTGAAAAAAAAAGTATCTATGCATACACACAAAAATTGCACACACACATAGCTAACAAGAGCACAGCAGAGACGATGTGCCCAATCACGTGGCTTTGTGCATGGCTTTGCTACAAACCAGACTTCACTCTAAAGGAGATAAAATGGAAGAGGGCTTCCTCTCCCTTCTGGTCTTGGCTGTGCTCTTTTAGTTCTAGTAAATGCTAAGGCGGCTGCACAGTGCCCGGCGTGTGCTTCTGCCCTGAGATAGAGAGGAGCCAGGGCAGAAGCTCGAGGCCGGGTCAGGACAGCCTCCTGCCGTCCTGCCGTCCATGCTTGTCTCGCCACCTGAACTGCCACCCAAATTCAACATCAATGAGTCCCGCTGGAAGCCGTCCACGTGGCGGGGGTGGACTGAGAGAGAAAGGAAGCTATGAGAGATAGAACCGAGAAGGCTCCTCTTTTTCTTCCACGCCCCAATTGCCCACTCACAAATAGAAAAGTGGACTCGGCAAGTAGGCCCAGGAAGCTTTCCATTAAATACCGCATTGGTTATCTGAAGTGTAAAAGGAACCACTCAGTACAATTTAAAAATAAATTCCTTCTAATAAGGCGAACTACATATTAACTGGTAACAAGGCAACCTCTATGAATAAAATAATTAGTAATAAAGGGTCCTGGGGAAACATATTCTGTTTATTACATTCTACGATGCCTTGCAGAAGCTTTGAATCCTTTTCATAGTCACGTTTCACATGCATTGTGATTTTTTAGGAGGAACTGGGGAATGAACCCAGGACCTTGTACATGGGAGGCAGGAGCTCAGCCACTGAGCTACATCCGCTCCTCAAGGAGCCGCTTTTTATCCTTAATGTTGAACCATAAGCATGAAGTTCCCAGAGCCAGGAGAAATGGTCCCTCCCCTGCTCCTATGGCCACTCCCCAAGCAGGCATCTGCAAAGGTTATCCAGAAAGTGTTTGGGGCAAGAAATGTTAGAATTATAAAAGGGAGACTCAAATTTGATGTCGTGTTTCATGAACACACGGGCAGGTGGCTGGCACAGGGACCGTCCCCGGGACTGCCCCACGGACTCCAGCGGATGGCCGCACCCCTTGCTCCAAGATCAGTCTTGGGGCCGATGCCGACAAGACAAGAGGAGGTGCTTTCCGGCAGGGCCTTAAGCACGGCCCAGCCCCTTCCTGAAGGACCAAGGTCTCGTTCAGGGATCCAGGGGCCCAGTGAGACCTTCTGGGCTGGGCTGGGCTGGGCTGTTGTCACGTCACCACGGAGACCACTCAGCTAATTAGGGAAGAGCCCAGCAGACTTCATTATCTCCTAGAGCTTTACTTCCCTGTTTCATGAGCAATTAAAAATGAAAACACAGACTGCGTTCCCGTTGTTGTTTTTCTTCCTATATCCTGTGTTTAAAAGGTGTAATTAACTCTGATTCCTGCTGTACACCAGAGTCAGTTTATCACCATCATTCTGAGTATTTTAATCAAAGAGAGTGTCCTACCTTAAAGCTGCTTTGTATGACAGCAACTCTGCTCTCCCAGATTCTCTTTGACAAATAGGCTCTTGATTTCATTTCAGCACCTGTGTCGGTGGCTTATTAAATGCCAGATGTGCTGTGATTCGGGAACAAAGAGGTTGTTTTGTTCTTAGGATGGTGAACACTTGATCATTCAGACAAAAAAAAAATGGAAATAGAGGTTTTGCCTTAGAGGGTTTAAAGGTGTTTTTGTGTTTTTTTTTTCAAATTAAAATTCCAATAGGTTTGTTAGGTGGATGTTTATTCTTCCAACTTTTAAGATGAAGATTGTTCTTAAAAGCACAAGAATGAAGAGTTTGAGATACTAGCACATGTTTCCATGGGATATGAAATTGCTGATGCTTCTGAAAGCAGACAGGTGTGGTACCTAATGCGGTTTTCCAAAACGGTGCAGGGACTTCAGCCGCGGTGAGCATGGCGTCAGCTCACCCTTGCTCAGATCGCCACCACACTCTCGGGCAATTCCTCCCTCTCCTTTCGGCTGATATTGGTGGTTGAGCCTCTGTGAAAACTCGGTAGGTCTGCAGAAGCCGAGTCGCTTCCCTGTCAGGGGCCAAAGGGCGCCACGACCTGCAGCAGGTCACCGTGCAACGCCAGAGCCGTCAAGCCGGCTGGCCAGCGGCCCCCTCGCCTCTCCCCTCACCAGGGCTTCCACCTCATCCTCTGTCGCCCTTGCTCAGCCCTGCCTGCCTCCAATCCTTTCTCTGCTCTGAAGCCAGAATGAATTTTCTGAAACTCAAATCTGTCCACACAGACCCCTGCTTAAAACCCCTTTGGCCTCAGGATTCAGTCCAAAAGTCGAAACATGCTGGTCTGATTACACTTTCCAGCGTCACTTCACACCCATCCTCCCCTGCCCCTTGGTGCATCTGACAGTCTGGGCCACTTTAGGCTAATCAAATATGTCACTCATTCCTTTATTCATTCGGCAAAGATTTAGTGAGTGCTCAGT
>PVKH010011097.1:0-17913 GCA_004027955.1 Chaetophractus vellerosus | reverse complement strand
AACTCTCATTATTTCCACTTTAATCTTGCTACTTCTGAAATTTTTCTTTGACCTCTCAAAGTCTGTGAGAACATACCTGAAGTGACTTTTGTCAAAGGCATGTTTAAAGCCTACAGCATAATAATTGCTCACCTCATGTCATTCGACAGAACAATGGGTGGTGTAGTAGTGACTTCAACTGGCATTCGACTAGGACTCAGTAATTATATCCATATTCTAAGCAAATTGTTATGTATTTTTGTGTTCTGGGGACACATGTTATGGCTAAAGCCCAAACTGTGGCTAATCTTAATATGAGAGCCAGATAAATCTGTTTCAAATTCATAAAATTTAACATTTGCCAGAGTAGATTTGTTCATCAACTGGGCTTAAAGAGGTATAATTCACACATGTGCAGTATTACTAAATGCTGAAATTTAACGATTTAAATATACTGACGACTGTTGCAAAGCAGTTGTTATAGCAGCATTTAACATTAGCCAGAACCTCCCTGGCTAATGTTAAGTTTATACCGAAAGAATGAGGGAAATTCTAGCATCCTTTAGGCTGGGGGTCACAACTCTCACAACTTTTACAACATGGCACTAGCTAGAGTGACTCCGTGTATGGCTAGGATAGGCTCTCTGCTTTCCCTGAGGGTACCTATACAACATTGGTTGGGTCGAATCCTGAAGCAAGCTGATTTCTCTGGAGGTTTTCGGAATTATCTGCTCTTAGAATGTATACAATGTGCAAATTTCCTATGCCTGATGCACATGGAACTTGCTCTTCCTCCTGGCTATGCAACTTCCCACACATGGGCAGTGCAATGTCTTTAAGGCCAGAAGATAGAGTTAAACACACGGAAGAAGAAAGATGGTTCCATGAACTACCAATAATTAGTGCGTAAGACAAAGTAGGAAAAGGAATAAAAAATAAGTTTAATCATATCAAAAAGCCAAACCGAAGAGGAATAGTTCATGGAACTTATAGGATCCCAACTCAGCAGTCAGTATTCTTCTTCTGAATGAGTCCAGGGCCCCAAGTCAGTCCTGAGGCACACCTCAAACCCCTATAAGAAGTTTGGATTTTATACCAAATCCTAGGCTTGGCTTTTCCTCCAAAGAACTCACTGATTTGAAATAACTAAAAATGAGGTCTGAGTTCCTTTCACATGATTCCCCAAATCTAAAATGGACCAATAGATTTCTCCTCTCCTGCAATCTTACAGCCAGTAAAATCTCCTTTCAGAATGTTATGATGGAAGTGAAAACGAAAGGAGCTTGAGCTGGATTTAAATCAGGAGCATGCCACAAAGGCTTCCAAAAAGAACCCACAAGAACAGAGGATGTGCAGCTAGAGGTGCTTAGGTATCCTTTCCAAGTTCTGTTCTTGAGAAAGTGGGCTAGGTGAGTATATTCCAAGACCCAACCTCCCACCCCAAAATCCCCTATCCTGATATCAGAGTGCCGAGAAGGCCTAAGTTCTCTTCCTTTGTAAGCTTAACTCTTAGACCTCTACCAGGGGTGTATTTCATAAGCTGCCGATGTTGGGGAAGCTCTTCAGTTTCTCAGGAAAGTCGTCTTTATACAGGACAGGGTCAGCTCGGTGTTCTACCACCTTGAGGGGCATCGTCCCAAAGACTGAAGCAAACTTGTTGATGCACTCAGACCTGTGGGGTGAGGGGAGAGGGGAGAGAAATTGGACAGAGTAAGAGAGGTGGGGTGGGGAGAAAAGAGAAAATGTTCAAGAGGCTGAGAGATGAAAGCAAAATATATAATGTTCATCATCAACGAAACAAACCCAAGTATCTCTAGCCTGCTTCTAGATTCTTAAAAAGGTTGGAAGAGTGTGGATGAAAGAGGTGATCTGGGGGTACTCTGACGATAAGTTCAGTGGGAAAGAGTGAGGGTGTTTGGAGTCCCTGGGCCTGCAGAGGTCAGAATCTCTCTTCCCCTCCCCCTCAAATTCCAGTCATTCTTCCAGCAGGCCTTAAACCAAGGTGGATTAGCTGCCAGCATTTCTTAACCCCATCTCTGCCAGCTAAAGAGAAGGCAAAGGAAGGAAAGGGAAAAAGCCACTTGGATCTGAGTTTCAACTGACTGAAGTTTAAAAGGCAGAAGGCAGGAACTTACACATGGGGCAACGGAAGGCAAAAGAAGACAATGGGGCAGTGAACCTACATTTCAAATGATGAAGACTTCATTCATTCAGCCTGCATTTGCTGAGGGCCTGTAATTAAGTGGCAGTGTCTGGGAATTTTCAGTTAGTGTCCGTGTGCTCTTCTGGGAAAGCTGAATTTACATCAGAGGACTGTTTTCGCAGTTTTAGCCATGCCCATGTTAGCACCAGCAGCACGGAGAGAGAAGAGCACGGCACTGCTGGAAGAGGGAGAGGCCAGTATTCTTACCTCGGCCCACCCCCAAAGCCCCAGCAGCAAGCCCCTCAGAGGTGAGCAGGTCAGGCACGCTTGGGGGGAAATGGTTCTGGTCAATCAGGCGACCTGAGTGTGACAGTTGGGTAATGAGGATGCTTCAGCATCAGACCAGAGAGAGAAAACAAGCCTGTAAACACCACGTTTGAAGTCAAGGGGACTTCAAGGATGGATTTCACAAAGGTCAATGCTCTTCTTTGCTCAGTCAGGCCCATGGCACCTGAGAGAGCTGCAATAAGAGCAAACTAATCAGAGGCAGAACCATATTCTAAGAAAGAGCTGAATTTGGAGACACCGACCAGAAGAAGTCTCTTCTGTCCTTGGACATACTGTAAGCCTGGTTTCAAATTATTTTAACTGACAAGTTATTTGAGTGCTTTGGGCTTTAGGAGGAAATCAAGTAATAAAGAAGATGGTCAATAACAACTCCTTTCATTTGGTCATTATGTTTCTTAAAAAAATTGTCACTATTTCATTTTAGCTCTTTCAGTTAATAACATCGTCACCATGCTCACCACAGACTACCACCAACGAATATTTAATTTATGTTCCAGACTGTGTTAAAAGTGTTTTTACGTATTAACGCAATCCTCACACTCTATGGGGTAGGTCTTCTTATGATTCCCATTTTATACTGGGAAGACTGAGGCACAGAGAGGCTAGGTAAACTGCCAAAAGGTCAAACAAGTTGGAGCAGAACCAACCCCCAGGCATTCTGGCCCTTGAAGCTAAAGTCTAAATCTTGAGATGATACAAATTTATCTATTAACATAATTCTAGGGTCCCAGGGGAGGTGCTAAAATTAACAGCTGTTGAGCACCTATTTATTATGTGCCGATAATTTACATATGTTGTTTCATTTATTCTTCAAAGTGAAACCTGAAAAGTCAGGTTTATTGCAGATCCAGAAATTATGGCTCCAAAAGGTTAAGTAACTTGCTCAAGGACCCAGAGCTAGAAAGTAGTGGACTTGGATATCAAATTCAGGCTTGCACTGGCAATAAAGCCTTTGCTGTTTTTACCCAATGTGGTGGTAACTGAGTTTCCCTTCTCTGGAAGTCTTGTCAGACTCAGGAGGTGGTAGCCATAGGATCAAAGTTGAGAGGAGACTGGGGAAAAGACTGAGGAGTTTTAGCAAAATGGTGTGGCACAAGCATTGGACAACAGCTTCCCACCCCTCTAATTATGGGGTGGATGCAAGTGGTAAGCAAAGTCAAAGCTCTCCAAGGTTTACTTTTGACAGTCGTTCTGCCTGTAAACATGTATAACTTCTTCCAGCTTCCGGTCATTATGCATGTAACTCTGGCCAGCAAAGCCCAGCCATGCCCAACATAGGGACCACTGAACATATTAAAGCAGCAGCATGGTTCTTGGCAGAGGACAGTGGCTCCAAAGCCCTGTGGAGAGACTTGAGGACAATGTCTCCTCTGTAAGTAGATCTGCCAATAGGTCCTGGGCCACAGGCAAGGAGCCGCTTGGGCTCAGGCCAGCTTGACTTGTTGACAGCTGCCCCTGGCTAACCCAGGTCTAGTGAGGACTTCTTTCTCTTCCACACAGCCTGTGCCGGAGAAGCAGCTGGCCCCTTCTGAAGGGTTCTGGTCCTTAACTCTCCTGCTAGGTAACAACAGTGTTTCCTACTTCCTTTTCTCACAGGGGATCGGGGTTGGGGAAGAGGTGAGGCTATGAGTTTGGCTGGCTGCTGGGGGTCCAGCTATCCCATCAGTAACTCTTCCCCTGCTTTGGTTTTCCAAGCAAGTATAAACATCCTAGAACAGCCAATGTTCAAAGATTCAGAACTGTCTCTGAATGGACAGAATGGTCTGGGGGAGGAAGGACTAATGGCTTTCTACTTTCCTTTCAAAGATATACCGTTACCTAAAACAACCAGGGGCCTTTAGGATGGTGGGCAGAGAAACAGGGAACTAATGTTGCCAGGCACTGTGCTATGAGCTTTCATGTATTATTACTTAATTCACCCTTGTATATGACACAGTGTTCAGCACAAAGATGTGTAATAAAGATTTGCTGAGCGTATGAATGGGCATTGTAATTTGATAGATTTTATTATTCCTATTTTAGGAGATGAGACGATTGAAGTTCAGATAAGGTGAGTGAATTTCCTTAGGTCAGACAGCTAATAAGTGGCAAACTTATGATATTGAACAGATTGGCCTGAATAAGAATCGTATGTTCCTCTTCTTAAATCAATTCTGCCTCTCTGCCATACTGCTCTGACTTTGATGAAGCTGGTCAAAATGAACAGCTACAAAGTCTTATGGTCCCTAAAGAACTAATAGCAGATACTAAAAATTGACACTAGGCAGTGCAAGGTACTCTCCTACACGGCTGAGATTTCTGATCCCAGGCCCCAAATACAGGATAAACATGCTTACTGAACCAGAAAACACAGTGCAAGGGAAATATTTTGTAAACTGGCTGTTTTCACCATTTTGTATAAAATGTGAATTCTGCAAGAGGAACCATTTAAAAGGAAAAAAAATTAGAAAGTTGTAACTCCATCTTTCAGTCTACCCAAGATGGCTTAAATCATGTTCTCCTCCCTTCCAGTCTATGCTCCTTATTTAAAAATCCAGTGTCTCAATCTTTGTTTTGTTCTCAGTTTCTAATTTCAAGATCTCTTTCCTTCTATTCCTTATTAGATTTCCCAAAAAGGTAGTCTACATCCACTAACTCTACTCCCTCACCACTGACTCATACTCTATAACCTTGGGTCCACTGCTCTATGAAATTATTTTTTTCAGGGTCACCAGTGACCATTTGAATCTAAAGACTTTTCCCAGTCCACACATTCCTTGCTCCTCCCTTGCTTCTGAGCACGGCACTTCCTGGGTCTCCCCTGGCCTCTCCAGTCGCTGCTTCTGGGTTTTCAGTTACTAGTCTCCTAGATGTCAGAATTGCTCAAGATCCTGCCCTTGGCTTTTCTTTGGCCAATTATTATATTTGGGTAAATGCCTCTTAAGTATATTTCTTTTATATTTCTTTCTGAAGTTCTAGCCCCATATTTCTAACTTCCTGGTCCATATCTCTACCTACCTACCTAGAAGGCAAGCCCTCCAAATCACCTGCCCTTCCTGTTCTTCAGCTTCCCTTAGGAATAGCCTCTCCTCCTGCTCTCATTTGTTCCACTGTTAAAGTCACTCACCCCAACCCCTCCCCTAAGTAGGGTCTCCTTCTAACTATATTACTTACGTTGTTAGAAACACTACCATTCCTCTTGACTCAAAACTGAAAGTTTTTCTCCATAACCTCTCCATGACTTCCCAGTTGGGAACCAAGTTCTAACACATCTGCCTTTGGAAAAAAAATCTATTGCAATTTACTTCACCCCTTCCTCTCCACGCTCAATTTAGTTTAAGCCTTCTACGTGGTATTCTTTCTTCAGTCTCTTCACCCTTCATTCCATCCTAGGCACTACTTCCAAATTAATCTCAAGGCATGTGGTGATTTGGAGCTGTGTGTACCCCAGAAAAAACATGTTCTTCAACTTAATCCATTCCTATGGGTATGAATCCATTGTCAGTAGGACCTTTTGGTGAGGTTACTTCAGTTAAAATGTGGCCCAACTGAGTTAGGTTGGGTCCTAATCCTATTATTGGAGACCTTTATAAGCAGAATGAAATTCAGACAAAAGAGAAAGCCTCAGAAAGCAAGAAGTTGAAATTCAATGGAACGCAGAAGAGAAAGGAGAGGCGGCCATGTGACAGGGGCAAGGATAAAGGATTGCTGGCAGTCAGCCCTAAAACAGCAATCTTCAGGAAGAAAGTATCACCTTGATGACTACTTGATTTGGGCTCTCTCTTAGCCTCAAAACCGTGAGCTAATAAATCCCCATTGTTTAACCCAACCCAAGGCATGGTATTTGCTTGAGCAGCCCAGGAAACTAAAACAAGGCAATACTTTGATCATGCTACTCCCTGCTCAAAAATGTTCTATGGCTTACCAGAATCTGAAGAAATATATTCAAGCTTCTTAATTGAGGATTCAAGGCCCTTTGCAGTTTGGCAAGAACAGCTAGAATTCTAGGCTCTAGTCAAATTGGACTTCTCCCTACTTGCCAAATATACCTTGAACTTGCTGGTCAGGAACCTGTGACTATGCAATTCCCCTTGCCTAGGGTCTCCTCTTCTTGCCCAGAATTCTATTGCTTGGCATCTGAGTGATCTTTCAAGGTTAACTTTAAGTGCTACCTCTTTTTACAAAATTTTTCCTAAAAAAGTCAATCTAGCAAGAAATTACTTCTTTTTTCTCTAATCAGTTTTAACACGTTGAGCCTCCTGCATGGTACTTATCACATATAGCTTTGTATTACAGTTATATATATATGTGTGTATTTTAAAATTTTTTTTAAATTATAAAAATTATCATTTGCTTCAAGCCTAACAACATCTAGGCAGCTGCTAATTCTCCTTTCAAAGGTCTCCAAAGAGGAAGCCTCCACATCTCCCTTAGTTACTGTCTTCAGTGTTTAATTATAATAATAATAATAATAATATTGAATTAAATCCCCCTCGCTGCATTTTAAACCTCTTGACATTTATTATGAAGAGAAGAGTTGTTTTGCCTCAGCATGAACTTCGGGGCCACTACCAGGTCAGATTTTCTCCATGTTCTTCCTTTCCTGGACCACAGAACCCCACCATTTTAACTTAGTCCAATCGATAACCACTTAACTTAATACTAAGATCTCTCCCCAAACACAGAGAAAGGTTTAAATAACAATTTCATGAACTCCAACAGGAGTACAACTGGGGTCTCTTTCATATGAGCCTTCACAGTTAATGTCATTGTCCCTAACTGGATAATGCTTATGATACCATAGACAAATATTTCCAAATCACAAAAATATATTATTTCACATTGACAATTAATTGACAAAAGTCATGTCTCTTGAGTAAGGTATTTATACATGAAAGAGATAGATTATTTAGAGAGTAAGAAGGACTAAAGCATTATAGAAGAATCTAGGCCAAATGACCAATGTTCTGTACAAAAATCTGCCAGGCCCAAAGGATTCAATATGGCTGACAGATTTCCAAAATAAATGATGCAAGCAGATGCATATGTGACCTGTGTAAACTGGAGCTAGTTATTCTCATTCTATAAGGCTTCTATGACATTCTACGAATGTGTTTTGGTCCCTGGATAATAGTGCTACTGGGATTTGAAAGCCTGCTGCCTGGTGTAAGGAGCTGCCTTTTGGAAGAAGTAGAGTGGATTCAAAGGCTTCGAAGCTGGAGGCCCTTTGGGACACAGATGAGAACTATTAGGTCTGGTATAAAATTCTAATGGTTGTAAGGGAGGGCATATGTCTCCCATTTCTTTTATACTCACCTATAAGGCCTAACATTACATTCCATACAAAAGAGTGCTTGTTCAATTGTAATAAAGGGAATATTTCAGAATGGCCCTGCTTTTCTCTCTCTGTAACGTAAAGAGTTTTGCTTTTAATTCTGTTGTTGGCAGGTGTTTTAGTAATGCCAGCAAAGGTAATTTGTCTCTGGTGGTGTTGGTTTAATTCTTTCTAATCGAGCTTTTACTATAACATGGAGCTTTTACCCTTAAAAACAATCCGGTATTTCCTTGGAATTAACTAGCTTCCACTCAAATGACTGTAGATGGTTAAGTGCTTAGTCCACATGGAGAATGTGGCTTCTGGAGCTTAAGGCCAGCTATATTTTTAAGACCCTTCCAGCCATTACAAATTGAGTGAGTAGCATTCCAAATTAATTCTTGGGTGACCTGGGCTTGAACTAACCCAATTCCCAAAGTGCAAAAGGAGGTGACTATGGCTACCAGCTGCTGTCCTTATATCTCCAACAAAGTCCCATAAACAGGCCCAAGGCAGGAAATGGGGATCAGGAGCTAGGGCAGACTTTTGGTTAGAAGCTTACCTCTCCACCATGTGCGTCTGGTCTAGTGAAAGCCCATCAATGGCTGTGCACTCAGGACACTTGAATTTCTTTCGTGGGGTTACCTGCCAATGGAACACAGTAACATACATGGACGTCAGTGCCAAGGACAAGAAAATCATGCCTGTGACATGGTTCTGTGCACTTCTGTGCTGTAAGCTGAGATGCTTGCCTTCTCAACACACGCGCGTGCGCACACACAGATACACACTTCAACATTCCTCCACTCAATTCCGTCTGGCTCAGCTAAAACTCACAAGGGCCCAATAAAAAGGGCTTGGAGGGCTTTTGCCTTCTGTAACTGGAAAGAAGTGGTGATGACAAGCTCCTTAGGTCCTGTTTAATGACTGTTTTCTCACTGCCAAGGACCTTATATAAACACCATTTGTTCTTGCAGCCATAAGGGCGATGAAATACAGCTTCCCATAACTTTCACCATAACCTTAGTTCCAACAGATACTCTTTCTCCTTCCAGCTAATGACAAATGCTATGAGAAGTACTGTATTCTTCTTGAATCAGGAAAAAAAATCACCATCTGAATCCTATACCCTGACTCGCTGCCACCCTCCCAAACAATCTTAAACTTCTAATGATTTTTCTAGTAAACCCAGGGGAGGCGCTTTCCTAACCTAGGGAAGATGGAGAGATGGGAGGGAAAGAAAGCTAGGTAACTAAGGTAAGGCTAAGTATATAGACACTCAGGATTATTGTCCAGAGTAAGGAGCCACAGCTAAAACATGTTGAAGCACATCAAAAAACCAAACTGGGGACGAGAGGGTTCCCTTTGAAAGTAACCTCCCAAGTTACATTCTTTAAAATAACATTTCTTGCAGTCAGCTATACACTGTTATAGAGAGCTGGGGGAGGAAGTAGGGGCTGGGTCAAGTTCAGTAAGCACAGACAGTGATTGTTACTCTCGCCTTAGTCTCTTTGTTTTTGTTTTGTTTTGTTTTTTGTTTGTTTTTTTGAGGTACCAGGGACTGGGGATGGGATTTGGGACCTCATATGTGAGAAGCCGGCTACATCGGCTTTCCTGAGTTGTTTTTTTTGTTTGTTTTGCTTTTTGTTTTTTCAGGAGGCACCAGGAACTGAACCTAGGACCTCCCATGTGGGAGGCGGGTGTTCAACTGCTTGAGCCACATCTGCTCCCTCTCTTGGTTTAATCTGACTTGTCTCATCTATTAATAGCATGAGGCATCAGTGGAGAATACCATACCATGCTTCCAGGATATACTCCCCTGGGGATCTGGCCTAGAAGCTTTGTCCCACTCACTTAAAGTATACTCTCTGTACTTTAAGGGATCTGATCTGAGAAAAGTCTCCATTTCAAGAATAGACAGACATATAGTACAGATACAATGACCCCACAGGATCCTTATGTACTCTCAGATCTTACTGTATCACAGAAAAATACTTGTAAAAACCAGTAGTTGGTAATTTAAAACTGGTAGTTGGTAATTAAAAACTATGTCTAGTGAGAACTATAGTTACAAAATTATATAAGGAGTACCATCTTCTCAATGTCTATAAAAAATAAAAATCAGCTACCTTAAGAAAGACCTAAACTGAGTCCTTTAGCTAACAAACCAGATTCCAAATAGGCTTTGAAAATTAAATTTTCTTTAAAAACCTCATTTATAGAGTGACTATCACAGCCTTTATCTCTGATAGTGACCATTAAAAACTATAACTAAGGAAATGTATAAAAAAGAATATATGCTTCAATTGGGAAAGCCTGGCTTCAAGTTTACATTGTGAGCATCAATCATAGAATCTTATAGCTAAATGTGACCTTAAAGTTGATCTAGTCCAATCCTTCTTTAAAGATGCAAAACACTTCTCAGGCTCAAAGATACAGAGACTGCCCAGGATCACAAAGCAAGTTAGTGGCAGGGCGACAAGGTCACCGCCTACCTTGATGACAGCTTTCCCTGTGACGTTAGCCACCAGGAAATTCATGGCAATGTCTTCACAGTTCATATGAGCATCCACCCAGTTCTTGATATCCCCAGGCATTTTGTAGGTATACAGGTAATTAAAATACTGTTGGATGAGACAAAAAGAAGCATTGAAACAGCAGTTCCCTTTGGCTGATATCTGAGAGGCATCCTGGCCATGGCATGAGGCTGAGCTCTTTCTCCTCAGATTAACCACAAAATTGTATCAATAGAAAGGGCAAAGGAAGTTCTCAAACACGTTTGGTCAAGTGGACAATCATCTTTAATAGAATCATTTTTAAAAACCAACAGCAATAGCAACAAAACAGAAAACACTGACCATAAGTAGAGGAGAGAGAGGCACAGGGCGCAGCCCTGGAGGGATACTGACTGATGAGTGTGTCTAAGAGGCACTGTCCACAGACACACTCCATATTGATCTTTACTAAATCCTTCGCCTTGAGTCACAAAGCTTAGGTCCTGTGTTCTGTCTTTTCTCCAAAGATTGCAAATAGAAACAGAGGTAAAATAACAGTGCTCTGACATTGCAAAGGTATGTGCCTTTTAAAAGGAATAAAAATGAGGTGATTCTAAACCTACCATAAACTACATGTATGAAATAGGTAGAATTTCAAGGACAAAATACAATAGAAGAGGGAGGAGGGGGAAGAGGAGTAGTGGTATACACAGTCTACTACCATAAATCCCAAGAATTATAAACCTTAGTTTTTTTTATTTGCCAAAAACAAAAACTCATTTCTGGATCTAGCTAGAGTCCTGAAAAATATGGAAGCAGCAATGCTGAGCTCACAACAATCATTATAAATATAGTTAAATCAACCTAACTCTTCTGAACTGACCAGACCTTTCTGTTCAGTTCCTTATGCCACTGCTGACAAAGGACAAGTTGTTACGGTTTAATTAAACCATATGCTTCCAGGGAGCACCGAATATTCTAAAGTCAAATGCAGATCCTTCTATCTCTCCTTAGTAGATAGTCAAAAACATAAACTGACAATTTTCAGGAGAGAGGAAGTACACAAGGCTAATAATAAATACACAAAAGGCATTTCAACTTCACTAGTAATCAAGTCGAAAAAAAGTTAAAATAATAAGATACCATTTTCACTTATCAAAATAGCTAAGTTTGAATCTGCCCCCCCCCCAAGTTTCATGCAAAGGAGGGTATAGTAACAAAATCAGCTTTATATTTTGCTGATGGGAGTATAAATTGGCACAAACAATATTGCAAACAATTGACCAAAATATACCAAAACCCCTCAAAATATTAATACTCTTTGATCCTGTAATTCCATGTCTAGGAATCTATTATAGTGGTCACAAATACAAACAGTTATGAACATGGACATTAATCACAGCATTAGTTAAAACAGCAAAAACATTAGAAACAACCTACATATCCAACTACAGAGGAGTTGTTATACATAAATTATGGAACAATTAATACAATGGCATATTAGGAATTATGTTAAGAATTAAGAAATGTTAAAGACATGAGAAAATATGATATAATACATGAAAAATGCAGGTTAATGTGAATATTCACAATGTGCTATGTGTGAATAAGTAGATAAACGTAAGACAAGCTGGAAAAAGCATGCAAACAGTAAGAATGGTTATCTCTAGGTGAAAAGACTACGAGTGATTTTTCTTTATTTTGTTTTTCTGAGTTTTCCAAACTTTCTACTATAAGCATGTAGTACTTGTATAATCAGAAAAACCATAGGTTTTTTTTTAAAGAGAGAAGAAAAGAAAAGAAATATCACAAAACATTGCCCTTCTAAATCCTCTGAGCAGAACACTGTTCCTAAATTCAGCAGCAGGTATGGAAAATTAAATGGGGCCAAATAATATGAGGATCATACTCTCAGTTCTGTCAACCCAAACCCATTTGCCCCAAGCCTGCCCCCTCCCCTTACCTTGTGATAAAAAGCTGCCCCTGTGAGGACCATGGACACTTCATTTGTCCACTCGGACTCGTACTTCCACTTATTCATCTCATGGTCCCAGAGATGTAGGCGACCTGGGTAACCAACCAACCGGTCAGGAAATTCCCGCCAGACCTAAGAACAGAAACACATCAGTAATCGATTCCCATGTCAGACATCAACCAAGCACAGTAATAAAGTTATCCAAACAGGTATCAACAGACGCCGTAGGTTCAAATCTTCACAAACTAAGAATGGGCTTCTGAAGATGTTCAATTGAATAGGTACTAGCTTTTCTGCCAATATTCAAAAACAGATTTGATTCCGGTTTCTTCTAAAACTTCTTACCCTTGCTTGGATATTTCAAGTAATGTGGAATAATAGGTTATTGAATTGGCCAAGGTAAGTAATCTCTTAACATATGATTAATGAAGTAAGTCTTTCATACTTAATGAACTCACAAATGAAGAATAAATGGAACCATGTAACTCAACTATCCTACTTTGTACTAGATTTTGGGGATTACAAAAACTTACAAAATCTGTTTCTAAAGAAAGCATCAATTTGTCTTGAGCACGTACCCATTCTTCTGACCTATTAGAAGCCTAAAGTATAGAGGATTTGTCTGATTCTACAATCTGTAATATACTGAACACAAAAATCTGGTTTCCATATTTGGAAAGGTTCTTGAATACAGCTTTGTTGCATTAAACAGAATTTAGTATATTGGGGGTAGGGTAGTTCCAATACCTTTCTCCATGTATTCCTGAATAGTCCAGTGTAATCTCTAAAAGGCAGGACATCCATACCATTAATGAGTATTGATGATTTGTCAGCTACTCATGGTACCTCTTCTCAAGCTCCTTTGTTGGCTGCTCATCCTTTACCAGACCCTAAAATGCCAGAGTTCCTGAGGGCTCAGTCCTGGGCCTTTTTCCTTTCTTCAAACTCCTTCTCTCTCTCAATTTATATCTATATTTAGCTCTGAACTTTCCTAAGATAACTGACTACTTATTGGCTATCCCCATCTGGATAAACAAAGATATCTTAAACTTAACAGGTCCAAAACATAACTCTTGATTCCATATCTCCAAACAAGTCACTCTTCTCAATCTTAGTAAATCACCAACTCAGCTGCTCAAACCCAAAAGCTGGAAGTCTGCCTTTATTCTTTTCTTCCTCTCTTTCCCTACATCCAATCCATTAGCAAGTCCTGTTGGCTCTACTTCTGACTACCTCTTACCATCTCTTCTGTACTCCCTCTAGGTCAAACCAGCATCCTCTCTCACCTAGATTACTGCAATAGGCTTTTACCTTGTCTCCTTGCTTCCACTCTTGCCCTTCTAAGCCGTTATTTACTCAGCATCCCTAAAAGGATGTTTCCTAAAAGAATCTTGGCTCAGGACAATCAGTAGCCTGCAACCTATCATTTGTGTACACACACACACACGGTCATATGATCATATGATGCAGCAACCAGCATCTCCTCCCAGTACCTGAGTGTCAAGTCCAGGGAAGACAACTCACTGCCCTTCACAAGGTCCCCACCACGTTAGCATACCCCACCCACAAAAAGCATCTTTTAATAACACTTCATCCCCCAAACAAAACAGAAAATGCCTTTCCATTACACTAAGAATAATATCCAAATTCCTTACTGTCTCTTAAAGGGCCTATGCATTCTACAACCACTTCTGTTATCATGAAACTACTCACCCCCTGACTCCAGGGGTGCCTCTGTTCCTTAACCACAACTAGGCCTCATTTGCTATTTCTTCTGACTAGAAAGTTCTTCTCCCAGCTCTTCAAAAGGCTGGCTCCTTCTCATCCGTCAAGTCTCTGCTAAACGTTACCTACACTGAGAGGCCGCCTCTGACCTTCCTATCCAAGGTAAATACATACCGTCCCCTCCCCTCTCCCACAAGCCACTCTTTATCACATCTCCTCACCCCATGTTTTTAACCAAACTTTCACTTTTTGAAATTACTTCAACTATTTATTGTTTTCTTATTTATTATCTATTTTTCTCTGGTAGAATGTAAACTCCATGAGGACAGAAACTGTCTTATTCACTGTGGTATCCCAAGCACAAAGAACAGTGCCTGGCAAGTGACAGCATCTAATACACTGGTTGAACACACGAATGGGTAGAATTTCAGCAGGCAAAGAGCGAAGATGAAGGAAGGGGAACAGAGAACCTTTCTCTTCCTCACTACTAGAGCTGGGGTGTACCTTGATCTGGGAAGTTAGCCTGCAACAATACTGATCAACAGTCACCACCAGTAATAATGTAATATCTTTAGTGTGTGAAGATCACAGCAATAATCCACCATCACTACAGCACATGTTTTAAATTGCTTTTCCAGAAGTGGGTGAAAGGCTATTTGCAAAGTCAAATCCTGCCCAGTCTTCCTTATGATCATCCACATGCTTTCAAGGGATGTCTGACTTGGGTCTTGGGCGTGGTCTGAGGCTATGAAAAGAGCTTTCCTTTGTGTGAAACCAGCTCACCTAATAGGGCTCAAGCCCACGACCTTGGTCTCATTAACAGCATGTTGTAACCAACAGAGTTAATCAACCACAGGCATCATCCTAATAGCTGCAGACAAATGAATCCATGTCAAACATTTCCTCAGATGTGTAAGCTGCTGCTCTGTTCTCTTGATTCTAGAGTTTGTATTTCAGCAGATTAAAATAGTATGATACTATTACAGTTTTATAGAGACCAGAACAGCAACACACTGTGTGAGCCACAACTTCTGTTTGGTTTGGGGGCCTGGGCAGACTCTGTTAAGTCCACTGCCAGCTTCATTTCTTTAGCACCAAGCACCTATCTGTTCAAGTCACACCAATGCCCTCATCACTGATTCATCTCACTTGCATTAAAGAGTTTTCTGAAGGGTTCCAAGGCACACATAAACTAAAAACAAGGGATGGGAAAGGTGGAGGAAGTGGGATGGGGCGTGGAGGGCATCCACTCAGTTGGTGCACCATCTGAAGATGAAGGTGCAGTTCCCCATTTACTTTGAGTCAACACAGCTCTCTAATTCATGAAGAGGAAGTTCAAATCACTTTCCCAAGGGATATTCCTTCTTTTCAAGCCCCCCGTTTGCAAGCAGTAATGTTACTGGCTCAGTTTCAGGGTTAAATGCTGTAAAGATTTTAGTACTCTTACTGTTAGCTGAAGTTACTTATCAGACTTCTCCCCAGAGACTTAACTGGGTGACACTGGGTCACAGAATGCTAAACTATGTTGTTTTAAAAGCATCAGCAGTGTCCCGAATTTCAGATTCCTTTGGAGCCTTTAGTGAGGGCTGTTTTGCACACGGGGTCTCTGTGGCCTTGACTTATTCCAGGCAGCTGGATACAATCAAGATACCGTCCTTGTCACTTCATCTATAACTCTGCAGTTGACTACAGGATCAAAACGGAGTGGAACAGAATGGGATGGGCCCTCTCTAATCAAGCACCAGTGTGGTACAAAGCCGATTATGTATACAGTAAAGCATTTTCCCAGCTAGAAGAGCAAGAATTCTAACTCTATCCCCTTCTCCTCAGGGCTACCTACCCCTACTCTAATTCAGTTTTTTTTTTTCTTTTTACCTCAGGGAAAATGTCCTGGGGTCAGCTTTTTGTCATTACTAACAGATGTCTTTATATATGGTAGTATGGGCATTTGACACTTCCCATTATATCCCTGTAATTCTAGTTACTAGTGCTTCCATAGCTATGTTCAAGTCACAAAGCCGGTATTACATCGCCTATCTGTACTATCCAAGGCCTCCATATATAGCATCCTCATCTAATTTTAATCACACACACCTTTGAAGACAGAAGCCTATGTCTGTTACAATAAACTCTATGCCTTGGCAGGGCCTCAGCACTAATTCGGATAGTCCATACATTTCGGGCCACACCATTATAGTTCCACTTTCCAACAGAGACTATATTAATACCACCCTCTTGACTGTTTCTTTCCATTCTAATTTTCATAATCTTGGTTTTAACCCACCTCTTACCTGGATCAATGAAATTTCCTCCTCTATGGACTCCCAGCTCTGCTTACTTGTCTGTTTCCAAGGTTGTTAATTCTTTTTTTAAAACCTCCTGGATCTTTAGTGGCTTCCCTTTACTGGAGGGAGGATCAGACTATGATCATCTACCTTTGTTTAAAAGTCCACAGGGGGAGCCTAGACTAACTCTTACCTCCTACAGAAGGCAAACCAGAGACAACATGGTTGAAGCAGGTCCAGGACTAGCTCTGTTGCTGATGTGTGACAGGCCTACTCAAGTTGTCCTGCTTTCATTTTGGTGCTTGGATTAAGTGACCTTTAAATGTCCTTTGAGTGCTAAAATCTTATAACTTCTTCCTCATTCACCTGTTCCCAAGGAAACTAAACTTATCAACTGTGATCTCTTGCAAGTTGTAGGTTTCTAAATAGCATGGCCTGCATTATTTAACTTCGTTTACACAACCATACACATATGGGTACCGAATAAATGCTTCTGAATAGATGATACTACACTACATTTTAAGCCTGCTCAGAGGGTGCATTTTAAACTGAGGGTGTGGGCTAACCATAGTCAGATTCAGGAAACAGTCTGAGGGAAAAGAGGGGGAGGGAGGTGTAACAACAGGTGGTGCCCATCTGGGATATACATTATGAAATCACGGGTCAGCTCTAGGAGAAAATAACTCTCTGAAGTGGCTGCTATAGTCACCACATTCTCAAAGGCATCGTTTCATGGGGATACTGCCACTGGGTGAGATGCCACATGTATCAAGACTCACAAGTGAAGAGAAGTGAGCCAAGGAAGTGGTGAGGAAAATGGGTGAAATAAGGATCTAAGTAAGCTGCAACCAACTGGACAAGGGTTGCGTTTCTTTCCTTGCACACACTCTCTGAGTTTCGTCAATCCCTAATCATCAAAGTGGGACAGAACTCTATGAATCAGCCAAACTCTGTGGTCACATGCCTGGGTCAGCCAAGGCAGAGGTGCGAGAAACCCAACATGCAAACTTTGAATTAGTGGCCCTTTATCCCTCTGGGCTTTATCCTACATGCTGCCAAGATGAGAAAGGCAGGGCTGGCCTCTGCAGCTGGCTGGCCTCTAATTCCAAGCTGGGATTCACTCTCAGTCCTCTGGGAACAAAGCTCACCTTTTATATTTGGAATTTCCTGAAATGAAGTGGAATGGAGGGACTGATTGGCTTCATTTTTAGCTCATGCTTTTAATTACACTGGTAGCTGGCAGTTTTTGTCAAAGAGGTGCTTTGCAAAGAGCCAGAGAAACTTTGACTATGCCAGGAACACAACTAAATACTGATGCCATTTAGAGCAAGGGAGCCCAGAAGCTGTCACCTGGAAATACTGTTTTTGACAAATACATGTACATGCCATGTAAGATTTACCTGTTAGATCACTTCAGTCTGCCTGCGACACTGTTCCAACCCAACGCAGGGTTCTACTTACAATAAGGCAAACAGGAAAACCAGTAACATGGGAAGGCTTCTAGGGGTGTCAGCAGCATTGCATTGCCCTAGTCTAGCTGGGGGTTAGTGCCTTGGTGCTGGCAGACATGATCTCCATGCCTTTCAAGTTCTTTCTGTTGGCCAGGAGCAATGATGAAGGCAAAGATAAAGATGGGTTGACCACAATTGATAGAGGAATGTGTGATACGA
>PVKH010011096.1:0-17909 GCA_004027955.1 Chaetophractus vellerosus | reverse complement strand
TGTAACATTTTCTATATAAATCACCTTAACTGAATAAATATAAATAAGCAATAATGGACTTCCAGCAACATTTCTGGAATCCCACTACTTAAAATTATCCTTTACATCAAGGGCCTATCTGATCTTTTGTGTACAGGGCCACAGAGTAAATATTTTAGGCTTTGCGGGCCATGTGATGCCTGTTGAAATGAATCAACTCTGCTGTGTAGCGTGAAAGCAGCCACAGACAACATGTCAATGATATAGTATGAAACTGAATTTATAATAACAGGTCTGTGGGCCTAGTTTGTAGACCCCTTCTAGAGAAAATCATTTCACCAAGCCTGGCTTTCTTATTAAAATGAGACCATTTCTAAAATGTATTACAAAAATGGGCGGGACAGTACTGCTCACCTGTGAGCCTATGGTTTCCTGGAAACACCGGCCAAGCTGAGTCTTAGCAGCCACAGGATAGACATGAGGAATGACCTGCTGGTGGGAGTACGTGGAATGTACCGTCTGGGTCTTCTGAACGGGAAGCCCTTGGTAAGAGATCTGGGACTGGCTCGGCTGGGCTTCTTTGACCTTCTGGCCTGTCGGGCCATCGATTCTTGAAACCTGATGTATCTGGACTGAAGCCTCAGGAGGATGCTTCACATGGATATTTACTATGTTTGGAGGAAATTTCACTAAAACAGATGGGGGGGGGACTTGTTAATAATGAATAATTAACATTCAAGCCAGCATTTTCAAAACATGAAAATATTTTATATGCACACCTAAACACATATACATATATATATATACACACACACACAGGAATTTTATGCACAGAGTGAATTACACATATGTATTGGGTAGTTTGATGGCTGCACCGCCATCAAAATTCCAAGGAATAAAAGGGTACAATCAACATAAAGATTAAACCTGAATTTATATATTTAAAGAAGTAAAACTGTGATTATAAATGGAATTAAAACCTCTCACTAAATAATACATTTATAAGACAAAAATATTTTTTTCAGAAGAGTCACCTAAAACTATGACATTCATGCTGCTTTAGTGTAGACACATTTTAATCAAATAGTAGTAAAGCTTACTTTTGAATTTCTCACAAAATTTCCATCATAAAAATTTTATGTTTTACCTTTCTACATCAAAAGATGAAATCCAATTTCAAAACACACAATTCTCTTACCCTAAACAGCACAGTATGGACATACTTTGGTGCTTCTTCTGACACACACAAGAAAACCGAAGTGTGTTATTTTATATCTGTAACAAGATTAACTTTCCACAGCTTCAAATAAGATCTCATCCTTTGATGCAGATATTCAGGTTTTTAAAAATCAGAGCCAATAACAATTCTCTAAATTTGAAAATTGTGCGTTCAAAAGAGATGCCAGGTTTAAAAGAATGGATCAGTCATAGAATTTGTGAGCTTCAAGTGACCTACTTTACCTTCCTCTAAAGATGACTAAAGTGAAGCCCAGTGAGGCTAAGTGACTGTTTAGAACTAAAACCAAGCACTCTTCAAATACAAAGTAGACTTGTCATTCATCAGTAAGTACTTGGTGATGCACTAGTACCGCTTTAAGGGCCAGAACACAATCTTGGTCCATCTTTCCATTTCCCAGGCCCTACCAGAATAGTGCTGTCTGGTAGCTGTCAGTGAAAGGACTCATCAGAAAAGAACAGGCTCTTTTTTTATCTTCTCGTTTCCCAGTTACCAATTCTCTATAGTCTAGAACATAGAGTCGCCACCTACCAGGGCCTACGTGTTGTCCCTACTGCCATTTCTCAGGCCACAGATCGCATATTCCTTTCTGTGCCAATATCCGGCCTGGCCATCTGCAAATGCTTAGTTTCTGGATAGATTTGGCAGGTTAGCAGAGGTAGGACTAATGGGAAAACTGAGTATAAAAAACTTACCTTTGACCCCTTGCTGGTTAGTCATGGTCAGAGGCAATGTATGTGTCGAGTGAACAGTTCCCAATGTCTTGCCTGACTGTTGGGAATGCTGATAAAGTTTAGGCCCACTGGCACCTTGGACCGGAATCTGACAAAGCTTCCCTGTGAAATTGGGAGGGCACTGGCATTTGTCCCTTGAACTGCACTGGCCGCCATTCATACATGGGAGATGGCAAATCACTGGGAGGGAAAAAGAGAAAATAAAGAGAGTTGGCTCATTTCTCAACTGATAAATAATCAATCAATCAATCAAAAAAACACAATCCATTACAGCTATCATATTCCCACTGACTTTAGAAACAATAAACAAAGGAGTAACTACATTATGCCAAAATAGTCTCTATTATTCACTACCCTTTTCATCTTAAGTCTGTTTGAGATTGCTCTCACTCAGTAATGAAAGGGTTTGTGGAAAAGTATGTAAAGTAGCCACCCAGGGTTATTATCTATCACAGTGTCCTTTTAAGCACCTTTTGCAATATGTAATTACTTCATTTGATTGTTTTCCTATCTAATTACTGGTTTATTAACTGTCTCCCTAGATCATAAACTCTTTGGGAGAAAGGGATATGTCTGTCATAGTAACCTTTATATCCTTGGTACCTAGAACAATGCCTAGCACACAGTGGGCATTTAATACATGTTCACTCAAAGAATAAACAAACAAACAAATGGGAGTGATGCAAAATACTATCTGTTGAAAATCTGCACTAGGTCAGACACTTAACTAAGTGCTACCCAGAACCAGAGAGTAAAATAGGTTGAAAACACATACTGGAATTTGCTATTTAGTTGGGGTGACCAGATTCAAGGAAACCTAGAGTAATCAATGTGGTGATTAATTTGGAAATCTAATTTATTTAGAATATGGAATGATAAAAGGACATGTCAGGTAAAGAATCTTAAGGAGACTTTAACTGGGTAAATTCAACTTATGGTCAACCTCTTCATCACAAATGAAATCACAAAGAAATAGAAATGATGGCCCATCCAAAGGAAGAGAATAAAAATACAGAAAACACCAACAAAGACGATGAGAATGTAGACAAAATGAACAAAACCATTTTTTAAAAATGATCTTAAAAATGCTTAAGGAGAGGAAGGAAAGTACGGAGAAAGAATTTACAGGCTATCAGGAAAACAATGAATAAACAATATGAGAGTCTGAGTAAAGAGCTAGACATTTCAAAAAGGAACCAAACAGTACTTCTGGAGTTGAAGACCACAGTAACTGAAATTAAAAATTCCCAGGAGAGTTTCAAGAGCAGAATGGAGCTGGAAGAAGAAAGAATCAGTGAACTTGAAGACAAGGCATTTGAAATGAGTCAGGCTGAGGAGCAGAAAGAAAAGAAATATTAAAAGCAAAAATAGCCTAACACAGCTATGGGACACCATCAAGCACACCAATATACCTGTTAATGGACTCCCAGAAGGAGAAGGAAGAGAGAATGGAGGAGAAGGAATAGTCAAAGAAATAATGACAGAGAACTTCTCCAATTCAACAATAGACATGAACATGTACATCCAAGAACCTCAGAGAACACTAAACAGTATGAACATGAAAAGGAATATACCCCATCATATATTGATTACATTATCAAATATAAAAGACAAGGAGAGCATTCTGAAAGCTTCAAGAGAAAAGCAACGTGTTACATACAAGGGAATCCCAGTAAGATTGAGTGCTGATTTCTTATCTGAAACCATGGAGGCAAGAAGCAGTGGGTTGAAATACTTAAGGTGATGAAAGAAAACAACTGCCTGCCAAGAATTTTATATCTGGTAAGACTCTCTTTGAGAAATGAGGGAGAGAATAAAACATTCTCAGATAAACAAAAGCTAAGGGAATGCATCACCACTAGAGCCACCCTATAAGCAAAGCTAAAGGGAGTTCTTCTTCAGACTGAAAACAAAAGGACAGTAGACAGTGGCTCAAACAGCGTAAAGAAAAAGATCTACAGTAAAGCTAACCATTTGGGTAATTATAAATACCAGTATTATTGTATTGAATTGTTTGGTATGTAACTCCTCTTCTTACTTCCTACAGATGCTAAAATGCAAATGCATAAAAAGTAACGATAAATCTAGGTTTTTGGACATATAATGTACAAAGATATAAGTAGTAACAAGTACAAAAAAATGGCATGGGGACAGAGGAGTATAGAAAAAGTATATGTGCATGCTATTAAAGTTAAGTTGGTATCAAACCAAAAATAATTGTTATATATTTGGGATGTTAAATTTTAACCCTATGTTAACCACAAGGAAAACAAATGAAAAATATATCCAGATAAAAATGAGAAGGCCCTCAATATGGTAGAACACAAGAAAGGAAATAAATATAAAAGTAGGCTTTAATGGAAGTAAGGGGCAAAAAAGGTATAAGACATACAAAGGCTAAATAGCAAAATGACAGAAGAAAGGCCTGTGATATCAGTAGTGACTTTAAACATAAATGGATTATACACTTTAGTCAAAAGGCAGAGATTGGCACAATGGATAAGAAAGCATGACCCAACTATATGCTGTCTGCAAATGACTCTCCTTAAAGATTCAAGTAGATTGACAGTGAAAGAATGGAAAAAAATATACCAAGTAACCAAAAGAGACCTGGGATGGCTATGATAATATCAGATAAATAGACTTTAAGTCAAAAACAGTTATGAGGGACAAAGATGGTCATAACATAGTGATAAAGGGGACAATTCAACAGGAAAACGTAACAATTATAAATATATATACATTTAACAGCAGGGCCCCAAAACATACAAAGCAAATACAGACAGATTTTAAGGGAAAAACTGACAATTCTACATTTATAGTAGGAGACTTTAACACACCATCCTCAATAATGGATAAAACATTCAGTCAGAAGATTAATAAGGAAGTATAAGACTTGAATGATACACTATACCAAACAGACTAAATGGAAATATATAGAACACGGCACCCAAGTAAAACAGAATACACATTCTTCTCAAATGCACATGGATAATTCTCCAGGATAGACCATATGTTGGGTCACAAGGCAGGTCTCAATAATTTTTTTTTTAAATTGAAATCATACAATATGTATTCCCCAACAATGGAATAAAGCTAGAAATCAATAAGAGAGGGAGAAAGAAAACTCACAAACATGTGGAAACTAAACAACAAATTCTTAATAATATGTTAAAGAGGAAATCAGAAGCAAAATTAAGTGAAAATGAAAATACAGCATACCAAAACATAGGATGAAGCAGAGGCAATGCTGAAAGGGAAATTTATAGTTTTAAATGCTTACATTTAAAGAGAAGAAAGAGTTCAAATCAAAGACCTAACTGCACACCTGGCGGAACTAGAAAAAGAAAAGCAAACTAAACCCAAAAGAGAAGAAAGGAAATAACAAAGATTGTAGCAGAGATAAATGAAATGGGAAAAAAATAGAATCAACAGAACCAAAAGTTGGTGCTTTGAAAGGATCCATAAAATTGACAAACCTTTAGCCAGACTGACAAAAAAAGAGAAAAGATACAAATAATGAAAATCAAAAATGAAACATGGGACATTACTACTGACCTTGCTGAAATAAAAAGGACTGTAAGTGGATATTATGAACAACCGTATGGCCAAAGTAATCAAAACAGCATGGTACTGACACAAGGACAGACATATAGAACAATGTGAAAGAGCTGAGAGCTCAGTAATCAACTCTCACATTTATAGCCAACTGATTTTTGACAAGGTGGCAAAGACCACTCAATTGGGAAAGAAAAGTCTCTTCAACAAATGGTGCTGGGAAAACGGAATCTCCATTTGCAAAAAAAGACAAGGAGGACCCCTACCTCACACCACATACAAAAATCAACTCAAAATGGATCAAAGACCTAAAGAGGTAGAACTATCAAAACCCTAGACAAAAACATAGAAAAGCATCTTTAGGAGTTGTTCTAGGCAATAGTTTCTTAGACTTTACACCCAAAGCACAAGCAACAAAAGAATAAATAAGGCCCCATCAAAATTTAAAAAAAACCCTTTGTTCCTCAAAGGAGTTTTTCATGAAGGTAAAATGACAACCTATAAAATGAGAGAAAATTTTTGGAAACCACATATCCAATAAAGGATTAATATCATTTATATATAAAGAAATCCTTCAACTTAACAACAGAAAGACAAACAATTCAATTGAAAAATGGGCAAAATATTTGAACAGATATCTCTCCAAAGAAGATATACAAATGGGCAGAAAGCACATGAAAAGATGCTCAACATAATCAGCCATTAGAGAAATGCAAATAAAAACCACAATGAGATATTATTTCATAACCATCAGAAAGGCTGTTTTTTTTTTTTTAAATGAAAAACAAGTTTTGGAGAGGATATGGAGAAATAGGCTCATTCATGGCTGGTGGCAAAGTAAATGGTACAGCTGCTGTAGAAGACAGTTTGATAGTACCCCAGAAAGCTAAGTTAGAACTACCATATGATTGAGCAATCCACTACTAAGTATACACCCCAAAAATTGAAAGCAGGGGTCAAACAGATATTTGTATCACTATGCTACCAATGTTCATAATGGTATTATTCACAATTACCAAAAGACGGAAGTAACCTCAGTGTCCATCAACTGATGAATGAATAAACAAAATGTGGTATATACTCACAATGAAATACTATTCAACTGTGAAAAAAGAATGAAGTGCTGATGCATACGACAACATGGATGAACCTGTGAGGTATCATGTTAAATGAAATGTCAGACAAATAAGGGCAAATATTGTATGATCTCACTGATTTTAACCAATTAGAATAAGCAAACTCAGAGTCAGAATCTAGAATATAGGTTACCAGGGGACAGTGTGGGGATAGGGAATGGGAAGTTAAGTTTCAAAATGTACAGCGTTCTTATTTGGAATGGTGGAAATGATTAGGTAATGGATGGTGGTGATGGTAGCACAATGTTGTGAACGTAATGAACAGTGCTGAAATACATTTCTGAATATTATTAAAGGGGGAAATGTTAGATTGTATATATATGGTTATAGAAATTTTTTTTAAATTATGGAAATACACTACACAAACAGGGAACCCTAAGTTAAAACAAAGAACTTTAACCAATAGTATAATTATAAAAATGTGCTATCATCAACTGTAACAAATGTTCCACACCAATGCCAGGTGTGGTGGTGGGGCGGTGTAAGGGAATCCTGTATTTTACGCATGATTGTCCTGTAGACCCACAACTTCTCTAATGAAGGAAAAATAATAATAATAATAAATACAGAAGATAGTAAACAGCCAGAAGCCCAAGGTCAGATTGCTAAACTGGGGTTTAAAACACAGAAAAGAGAAAGGGAGAGAGAGACTAGGGTTCCAGATGAGGAGCCCAAGAGAGAAGCAAGTGAAGCAAAGCCCAGGTCAGAGCTGAAGTAATCATCAGTTGGAACAGAGAAAGCCAGAGAGAAGAGGATCTGTACTGAGTATTTAAGGTGACATAGGACATATGAGAATCTGACCTCACCCAAGCCAGGTCCTTCAGGCTAATAAATAGCTGTATTCTGAAACCTGCACTGACAGACCCAGGAACATGTAGATGCTGGCTCATCAGCCTTATACTGGGAAAAGGCTGACTTTGGACATCCACAAGATAACAAAAAGTCATAGAACAGAGGTCCCTAAGGCCCTGTAAAAGCTAACACTCATAATTGCGTGATTTCCCCTCTGTATCTCTTTAGAACAGTCCAAATTAAGTATAGTGTTGGTATAACTTCTTTGTCTGTGTTAAGTGGAGGTACTAAAGAGTGGCATGAACCCTCCTTAATCTCTATTAATCCCTCAAGACACTCACCCAAAATAAAAATACTTTCTATTTTAAAAAATAATATTCTTAAATATGGACTATTGAGTTTTTTCACTATCATGTCAAGTGTGAATAAAAATAATCTTTAGAAAATGATGCTATTTGTATTGAATTGTAATCCCGGTTTATGTAAATATGTAAATAAATCTCCTAACGGCTCCCTTGTGTGTGTGGGGGGACACCCTTCAGTTACCATAGTGTATTAACTGTGAGGAATTACATAAAGTACAAACTTCACTGCTTGTTCTTTGGCCCACAGATCATTACCTGAATAACAGATGTGCATCATGACCAACGACCAATCCTACCACTTCTTTCAAGTCTGTCTGTAACTGGTCACTGCACACCTGTGACTCAGTTCGTGCACAGACAGCAAAGCAGGTAGTTATGTTGCCTTCTTGTCTCCCAGGATGATAAGCCCATGTGACACTTTATAAAAATAGACACTCAAAAGAGGAAACTGTCCAAAAAAGAGAAAGTGCAGCAAAAAATAAAATGAAAAGAGATAAGTGGAAGTGAAATTGGAAGAGGTTATGATGAAACAGGTAACTATGTCCCACAGGAAGTGACACTAAAGGACTTCTCAGGGATATCATGACATTGAAAGCACAAAGGATAAAATGTTGAAAGCTGACCCAAGCTTAGAAAAGAGTATGACCATCCACCAAGGCCTAGAAAAGATGCTTGCTCCATAACATAAGTTATACAATGGAAAAAAGGCAAGTTCTATTCAAACTACTCTTGAAAATTTTCTTGCAAAGAAATGAAACACTGTACTTCTCAAGGTTTCTAATGTTTTAAATTAAGGACACTAGCTAAATATTAGTTTTACTATTTTTTCATTTCCCTCTACATTTATAACCTACGGTAAGAGTGTTTAATGTTTTGACAAAAATTTTTAAAGGTCACAGAACTAATGATTTTTCTATGTATTATGAAGATTATTTTGAATGATTTCAGCTTACATGTTAATTTTTATGGTCCCATACTACCATGCAAAGTTAGGACAGTCTATAATCTATACCAAAAAAAAAAAAAAAAGAAAAATGGCTGAGTTTATCATAGTGCAGGTACCCTCCAAAACTTTTGTATAGCCATCTTTTTTTTAAACAAAGAAATATTAACCAACTTACTCTTACTAGATAGTTCCAGTATCAAAAACAGACTTTGAAATCTAACATGAACTTAATTGTGTTGAAATCTACCTTTTAAACCACCTGAGATAGCTTGTATACAATTGTTTCAAGAACAGCACTAAAATAAGTGGAACGTCAAAAATCCTAAATGAAATTCCAATAGCCATGTGTCTCTCTGGTCCTAAGGGAAAGAATTTCAATCAATTGAAGGCCACTATTTATAACCATTTATGAATGAGAAATAAAATATCTACTCTTCTGTTCCAGCATTTTCCAAAATCTAAATTACAGTACAAAGTTCTTTGCTCTAGCTCAGTAAGTACACATTTTTTTGTGGCGGATGATCTTTATGTAGCTAAATAGTCTTTTATATCAAAGAAAACACATTTAAAATTAACCTACAACTTAAGCATTTAACTGTGAATAGCCTCTTTCTGTTTCAGAAGTTCATGTCATTCTCAAAACATTGCATAGTGATGTATGGTCTGGGCTGCCAGTGTTCTATAAAACCTTCTCAGAACATAAAGAAGCAAAAGAATAACTTATCTTAAAGCCTGACTTGAGAAGCCAGTGGTATGCTGGTTGCAAGTCTAGCTATGGCACATATATTTTAGAACATGTAACTGGAAGGTGTAACGGAGTGCTGGCGGGGAAATTCCACAGCCTTGTCAGCTTGACTTTTGCTGGCCATCATCATAATTCACCCTACTGCATCACTTGGGAACAAGTGCAAATAACAAGAGGTATGTGGGCCTACAGCCTGTTATTCCAAACAGTGTGATTTTGTGACAACCGCTCAAATTACCTCATGACACGACTATAAAAGGTCAAAATTAGCAAAAGGATCCACGCTGGAAGAACAACAACTTGGAGGTCTGAAATATGTCAAGCGTTTCAGTTGCATTCCACCATTCACTTTGGTCTGCAGTACTCAAGAAACTGGACTGACAATATTATTCCCTTCTACGCTTCATGAACTTAGCTTAAATGAATAGATGTTAATGATCTGCATACAAATATGAGCAAACTTAATTTTCCAAAAATTTGTACTATAAAAGGCATACATGTTATATCTTTCTTTCCCGTTATCTTAGCTGACTATAAAAATACTTCAGCTGCTTCTCCTCAGAAGGAGCTCTAAGCACGTACTTGACTTTCCTATAACACAATAGCCATCCCACCCACCCCCTTTCTGTGCCAGCAGACAGACCATTTCAAGTTATTGTGGCTAAGGCAGAACAGAGAAAGCAAACCCCCACGTGAAAGAAAACTGACATCTGTCATTTCACAGAAAAGACACACACATGACTGATTTGAATAGCTAACATTTCCAGCTTGTCTCTAATTAAAAGGCCTTCAGCATTTTTGCCAATATTCCTTGGAGTGTGAGAAAAAAGGCAGTGATATTTTTAGAGAATAAAGCTATCTTTATTTTTCCCCTATACATATCTATACTACCCTCTTTTAAAGGGTGACCTTAAGTTCTATTCAGCCAGAAAGTTAAGTTAGCTCTGTAGTATAAAGCTTTTTTGTTGTAATAAGTGCTGCAGCAAACCATTGCTTACTTTAAAAACCTATGCCACTCTAAAAATCTGTATGCTTGCTTTTTACTTGAGTATGCATCAACCAAACAATGGAGCTGAAAGCCAAGATGGAGTTTATCTTCTTCTGAAACTAGGACAGAGGAGCTGCGGAAGCTACACACGAGCCAAGAAGGGTAAGGCCTGGTAGGCATTTTACTAAAATTCAGGTTTCTAATGGAATGATGAGATTTACAATTTTGTGCTCTCAAACTGCCTACAGTCAATTCCTGTTGTCTGTCTAATTTATACTGACTTCCAGATTCAATCAAGAAAAAGTTTGCGATAGGGCAGTCTGGGACAACCTGTCCAAGCAGGCGAAATGCAAACTAAATCTAAAAGAAGGAGAATCCAGTGATGTGAAAATTGGCAGAAGAGCGTTTTCAGAAGAAGAAATAACATGAGCTAATATCTTAAGGTAAGACAAGGCTTGGAAAGGTCCAGAAACTAAAAGAGGCTGATGCGCAAGGAGAAGAGGAGAAAAGTTGGGTTTGAGATAAAGAACAGCCAGACAAGGGCCAGGTTCCTGTCTCTTTCCAGAAGGCATTAAGGCAGTTTACAAAATTAGATACAGTGAAATAGAAAAAGATAAATAATAAGTTAAGAATTAGGACCCGGGCAGATATAAATCGTAGGAGACAGGACCAGGGGAAAAGAAATAAGGATAAGCAAGCTTCAGAATGCTCTATGTATCCTATTGAATGTGCACTGTAAATTTGGCTTTGAGTTCCTGGACATCATTTTACATTTTTGAATGAATCATCAGCCAGATTCAACTTCCATTTCAGGAACGTTTCACTTAAAACTCATTAAGTAGATGATCATTCTGAAGGTAAAAGCATCATTTTTGACATGTGAGAGAAGATGATGAGTTCCAAAGGAAATCTCAGGGCCAGAGGGGAAAAGCTTAAATAAGAGAGTTAAAAACGCACCACTACACTTTTTCTGCCAGAAGCCACCTTTTTGTTTTACCTGCTTTGAAAATGAATAAAATCTCTTTCATTCCTACCAAATACACGTAACACTGGGCTAAAGTTAAAGGAACTGCCGTTTTCAACATTTGCAAACTATCAACCTTAATACAAACAAAAATTCCACAAGTACCACTAATTCTTTAATGCCCATGAGCATTAGTAAATGCTTCAATATTGTGTTCTGTTTATAATCCCAGAGATATGAAACCCTCCCCACACACGTGCCCTCCCCCGCCACACACACCAGAGCTCCCAATCTGGGACTGGCCCATTCATCATCTTAACTTTGTTTATGGCCTTCTGTCCATTTATCATCAACCTCACTATAATTGTGGCCTATGCAATTTGAGCTAGTTTTATACTTTACATAACCTAAGGGGCTCTATATATCCAGCAAACCACAAAATTCTACTTCACGCCCTTTACCCACACATGCGGTCTATGTTGCTATCTCTTAGTAATTCCTAAACCCCAGAGCTCTTTTACCCTTAAGGAAAAAAGAAACAATATTTGCAGGCTGCGGAGTACAGTAAAATCAAGAATCCCAGACACCCTGGATTTAGGGCCTCCCCTGGTGACCTCCTTTGTGAATGGTGGCAAATCATGTCACTTTGTAGATCACAGTGGCCCCATCTACAAAATGAGTTGGAGAGAGGATGGAGGTTCTGTGTAAGTAGGCAAGGGATTTGGGCTAGCACGATCTGGCTTTATTATTGTAATATTTTCTATACTCTCAAACTGGTAAAGCTGGGTGGATATTCAATTTATAGTTATAATCACTACAGTTCATTTTTATATTCTTATTAATACACAGTCTTCCTACTGTTGTGTTAGGTACTGCTCTAGAGCCTTAATAATTACTCTGTTTAATAGCTATAACATTCATAATATTCCAGTAAGTTGACAGACGGCAAATTACATGCTGATTCCCCGTGGTGGTCTGGAGTTATGTACCCCAGAAAAACATGTTCTTAAACGTAATCCATTCCTGTGGGTGTGAACTCTTGTAAATAGGACCTTTTGATGAGGTTACTTCAGTTAACGTGTGGCTCAGCTGAATCAGAAAGGGTATTAATCCTATTACTGAAGACCTTATAGGGAAGGTCAGAGAGAGAGAGAGAGGGAGACAGAGAGAGAGAACACACCACAGAAGGTGGAAGTCAATGGAACTTAGAAGTCAGGAGAGGCTGCCATGTGCGTTAGCATGTGACTGAAAAGCCAAGCACCAAGGACTGCCAGCAGCCAGCCCAGAACACCACTGTCTTCTGGTAGAAAGCATCGCCTTATGATGCCTTGATTTGGACCTCTCCTAGCCTCTATACCATGAGCCAATAAATTCCTGTTGTTTAAACCAACCCATTCCATGGTATTTGCTTTAGCAACAAGAAAACCAAGACATTCCCTTATTCATTTAGATTGTTTGCATTTCTCTTCAACTATTACAGATAAAGCCGCAAGGAACATCCTCATGCATACAGCTTTTATTCTTCTTTTTAATTATTTTTTCATGCATTCAATTAATATTTATTGATGGGTTAGTATGCACCAGGCAATGTGCTGGGGGATCCAGTGAACAAGAAGAACACATACAAGTCAGGTAGTTACACTAAACGTAGTTGTCTCATCATGAGGAGCACAGCTGAGTGCAGGTCTTAAGAGCAACAGCTCTGTAACCAGATCTTCCTGGATTTGAATCCCAGTTCCACCATTTATTAGGGGTATGACCTTGGGCAGTTAAAGTTATTTTTTACCCCATTTCTTCGCCTGTAAAATGATGATAATTGTGTCGAGTTCACAGGGCTGCTGTGCCACTCAAATGAGTTAATATATTCAACGCAGTTAGAACTCAGAACTAGGAAGCCTCAGCAAGTGTCCATCATCACCACCTTCATGATTATGAGGGCAACAGGAACATCTAAAAAGGAAGCCAAACCAGTGTATTGGCAAGGAAGGCCAAGCTGAGGAAAGGCCATGCACGCCCTTACTGCTGGCCAGGTATGCACCGTGCTGCACACCGTTTCATTCCCCTCTGTGATCCACTGCCAAGTATACCGATGGATGAATCTTCCAGAAAGAGTATATGGCTGAAGAATGCCAATAGTGGTATATTAACACATCACATCACTTTTACCTTTATTTTGTAAAAAATTTTTTATTTTAAAATGTCTAATTTAAAAGTTTCAAAATGATAACTAGACTATTTTAACAGCAATATAATTATATTATCACAATGCTTCTTTTGCAGGCCTTTATTTACTAAAGATTTGGAACATTTCCTCACATATTTGTTTACTGTTTTTATTTCCTTTGCTTTAAAATATTTTTACTCATATATCTTTCTTATATATTTTCTCACATATATTTCATCTATTTTACCTATCTCTTAGAGTCTTAATTTTTAAAATTACTTTCATGGGGATTTTTATGGATAATAGACATTGATGCAAGTATCTTTGCAATATATTTCCTGTTTAGTTTGTTTTAGATATACAAATATATTCTGCTTTTTACATAATTTAGTTGTAAGTTGTTTTCTCAACAATATGTTCCAGCCTTTCAGTCCTTCACAAGCTATTTTCCCTCCAAATATATGATAAATAACCTATTTCTTGCTAGTTTTTAAGATTATCATCTCTTTCTTCCTTAGTTATTTAATTCAATCCACCTGGAGATTTTTCCCAGTGTATATATATGGATTATAATTAATTTTGCTACAAATTGCTATCTACAACTAATATTAGTTTTAAATAAAATTTCCTTCCCTGTTTTTTGTTTTTGTTTTAGATAAGCAGTTATTCTGAATGGAAAACTTCAATGGGAGAGAGGTATAATATGGTAGGAAAGAGAAATAAAATTTGGCAGTTTAGGGTGGAATTGGGAATGGGAGAATAGGGGGAGAATGTAGGATTGATAAAGAGAGTAGAGGCCTAGGACTAACACAAAAGCAGAGAAACATTCCCTGTAGGGCACGAAGGAAGAAATATATGGGGTAATAAAATGAAATGGGGTCTGTAAAATTCAGTCAGATGCCAAAAGGGATAAATTCCGGGTGGACAATGTTTGGGAACTACCACTATAAACAAACATCTACATGGGTGTCTTCCGCCTCCCTTTATTCCCACCATGGATCATTACTTTCTCATGGCTCCCAACTAACTGTGCTGCCACAGCCCAGGCACATTTCTCTACACCGATCTTTTATTTCTTTTAAAGGGCAGGGGTCCCTTCTGGTCCTCTCTTCCTGAGCAGTAAGTTGTCATAGACAAGTCCGAAAGCAGGAGATGCTAGGATGCAAAGTGTCAAAACACTTCTGTATGAGGAGGGAAGTAGCCATTCCAAAGAACACTGCTGGAGGGACAGACATTGAGACGCCTCAGCCTCAGAGCTTCCTATCTCCCTGACCTGGAAAACCCTTAGGCATGGAAATTGGCTCCCAGTGCATTCCTTACAAGCTGAAACACCCTGATTGAATCTGGACTTACATTTCCTTGTAACACAAAAATGCCCATGGAAAAGCAGGTTTAGAGTCTCTCTAGATGGGTGGGTAAACTATCCCCAAAATGCTGGGTTGCAAAGTTTTACATGTGGGTGATAAGATATAAACATAAATAGAGGGTGCCTAGTTTTCGTGATTTAGATATCCATTTCTAACTCAGTTAATCAGAAAATAACACTTCTTTACCTTTGAAACTTATAGACCTTTGAAAGTATTAAAGTGAGAGGTCAAAGAAGGGCTTTTTGTGCAGCTGCTCATTTCTAGAGTTGAACAAAATTGTTGTCATATGGTAGGTATCAAATAAATGTTTTGGGAATGAATAAACGAATGAATGAGCTTTTTACAAAAAAAAAATTTTTTTTAACTATGAAGCCATTTGAATACCAAATTCTAGATTTTTATAATTTGCTTTCCAATATTTAATCTTGTCTTTCTTAACCCTAAATTGGCAGTCAATGCTACTTTAGTGATTAGCTTTTATTGAATCTTTTCAAAGTAGTCAACTTAATTTTTATAAAAATAACTTTTTTTGCACTCATTTTTTTGTACCTGTTTACATAATATTTAATTAAATGATACAATTTCAGATAGCAAGTACAATTGCCATAAGCAGGTTCTGGAACAAAATAATTGATTCTTGGTAGGAATACAACCCAGATCTGAGAGACACAAGTGTGGGGTGAACCAAAGAGTAGCTATTAGCTAGGAATAGCATGCTATGGGCATCAGTCAGTGTTTTAAAAAGGGAGTGGAAGGAGTTGGTTAACTTGGAAAGTCAGTTATATAGAGGTCATTTAGGGGGACTTCTACTGCAGACTGCTTAATTCACACAGCAGAACCTTCCAGAGTCAATTGCTGGAGCTATTCAAAGCCACGTGATTCATTACTGACTGATGACTCAAGATGCCTCCTTCCATTTAACTTAAATCACTTGGCATATCAAGTTCAGGTTATTAAAATATGTCAATTCATTCCTCGGGGCTCTATATATACTTCCTGAATTGAGAATATTCCATTAAATCAAGACAATATGTATCAAAACTGACTTCCTGAAGATAAGTCCTTCTAATACCCAGAAATGGCCCATGATTATGTTTCTAATTAACTCTCTTGAGATGTAGCAGACAGCTGACTCTTGAAACATCCCATTGTACACACTAATGCTCAGTTACCACAATAAAACAATTGGAGGTCTAGATTTTTGTACAGGATAAGAATCAGAGACATGGAAGAAAAGTAAATTTAAACTACCATCATTAATCAGGACTAGAAAATTTTCCAAATCCTTCTGGCAACTTTCCTAAATAAATTAAACAACAGGGAAAATATTTGGGTACATAAGGAAAAATTTCAGAAACTTTTCCCTCTTATTCCTCCTGTTTCTCTTTTTTCTTTCCTTTTATAGCTAGTCAGACACTGAAGTTAAGGCAGCTATATAAGGATGTTTTAATTCAAAATGAAAATGTACCACACAATGCTTTTTGCTGATATAAAACGAAATATTTTCACAAACTACAATCATTTCTCTGTAATTCTTACAAACTAAAAAAAAAAAAAACTTACCAAAGTAATTTCAACATGAAGTTATAAAATTTATAGTAACTATACAATAAGAAAAAACACATACATTACTCATAGACAGAAGTATATCCACCTTTAGAGTTATGCTGTTCTGGAAGAGGTGATTTCCAAAAACTAACTGATATTTTGAAAGATCTAATGGGAAAAGCAAGGGTACTCTCCACCTTTTTGGACTAGTAGGCTTAATCCCATCACAGGAAGAGCCTTCTCAACTACCTCCCTAATTCCATTCTTACCTCCCTCCAATATCTTCTCACCACACCACCTCCAGAATGGACTTTCTGACGTGCATACTCAATCAATCAGCTCCATTTACTACACAATTTTCTATGGCTCTCCATTATCTAAAGAAAAAAATTTCTCAGTTTTCTCAATAGAATTTGGATAATAACAGCACCTGACGAGGTTTGTGGTGAGAATGAAAGGACTGGCATTAAACACCAGGGGCTGCCATTCTTACTCACACGACTACTTTGGCAATGCTCCCAGCCAGTCTTGCCTTCCAGCACATTCTGCTTTGTGCATTCTAGACCACAAAACAGAACGACTTGTGATTCTGGAACACACCAAATCCACACTAAGCCACAGGTCATCTCTTTGCCTAGAGATGTGTTTCTCCGCATCTACTCGCGTAGGCATATATTCTATGGAAACTGTCTATGCACGGGCTTTAGGGTGCACCTCTTCTCATCAACATCTTGAAACCTGCCTGGGACGCCTTAAGTAGGTGCAGAACAAATGTCAATAGTTTGAATAAACCTCAATGGAGCGAAATACTCCAGCCCTCTGACAGAAAATCAGAAGACCCAAAGTTACATTCTCCCAGTTTATACATACATCTGTTGAGAGTATTTTTCCCAGTGTGGCTTTTTATGTTATGTTTTATTCCAAATGACACAAAATAAGCAGGGTAATAATGCTGGAAGTGAAGGGATTATTTTCACCTAGCCATCTGTGCTTTTAGACTATTTATAATGCTTTTACCAATATAAAGACAGGAGCAATCCTCTAAAGTTTTACACTTCTGCTACTTTAGTCACAGCCTCAAACTGTCTTTTAATATTATATTCAGAACATTTTTAATATCATATTTTGCATTCTTTCCATTTTGGAATATTTTCAATGTTAATTGCCAATGTAAAGCCTCGTAAAGCTTCCTGATTTCTTGTGTCTAAAAGGAATACTCTCTTGGCTCTCTTTACCAAAGTCCTTAGCCTTTGCTTCCAACACTTCTGCTGGCCCTGGGTCTAGTGACAAAAGTCTCTGTCCATGCCTGCCTGATCTCTTCTGAGCCCTTTCTACAAAATTCAACTAATTGTTGACTTATTTTCTTCCTTCTCTTCAAGAAGAGTA
>PVKH010011095.1:0-17917 GCA_004027955.1 Chaetophractus vellerosus | reverse complement strand
CATGAGAGAACTCACACTGGAGAGAAACCCCATGAATGTCATCTATGTGGGAAAGCCTTCAGCCGATATGGTAGTCTTAGAAACCATGAGAGAACTCACACTGGAGAGAAACCCTATCAATGTCATCTATGTGGGAAAGCCTTCTCTCAGTGTTCTAATCTGAGACAACATGCAAGAACTCACACTGAAGAGAAATCCCATCAATGTCACATATGTGGGAAAGCCTTTACTCAGTGTTGTAATCTTAGACAACATGAAAGAAGTCACACTCGAGAGAGATCCCATCAGTGTCATCTATGTGGAAAAACTTTCCTTAAATTGTTTCAGCTTAGACGACATGAGAGAACTCACACTGGAGAAAAACCCTATGAATGTCATCTATGTGGTAAAGCCTTCACTCAGTGTTCTAATCTTAGACAACATGAGAGAACTCACACTGGAGAGAAACCCCATCAATGTCATCTGTGTGGGAAAGCCTTCAGTCAATATGCTGATCTTACAAAACATGAGAGAACTCACACTGGAGAAAAGCCCTATGTATGTCAGCAATGTGGAAAAGCCTTCATTCAGTGTTCTAATCTTAGAAAACATGAGAGAACTCACACTGAAGAGAAACCCCATCAATGTCACATATGTGGGAAAGCCTTCAGTGAATATGGTAGTCTTAGAAACCATGAGAGAATTCACACTGGAGAGAAACCCTATGAATGTCATCTATGTGGGAAAGCCTTCAGCCGATATGGTAGTCTTAGAAACCATGAGAGAACTCACACTGGAGAGAAACCCTATGTATGTCATCTATGTGGTAAAGCTTTTGCTCAGTGTTGTAATCTTCGACAACATGAGAGAACTCACACTGGAGAGAAACCCCATCAGTGTCATCAATGTGGGAAAGCCTTCAGTCAATATTCTGCTCTTAGAAAACATGAGAGTACCCACACTGCATAGAAGCCATATGATATCATCAATGTGGAAACGTCTTCTTTCAGTGTTCTAATCTTAGAAAATGTGAGAGAACTCACACTGGGGAGAAACTAAGAGTATACAGGAAAACCCTAATTTTTCTAAACATAGTCTGAGAGTATGCAAAGTGAAGAGAAACTGCAAATGTCATCTATGTGAGAAAGCCACCGCCAATATTCTGACCTTTAATGAAATGAGAGAACTCACAATATAGTAGTTATATGGAAGAGTCTTCAGCCATAGGTTTAACCTTTAAGATCACCCAAGAAGTCATATACTGCAGAAACACTATTTGTAATCAATGTGCAAGCTTCTTTAATCATCCATACTGCTTAATTAGTCTTAAATTCATCCTGGAGTAAATCCATATGAAGTTCATCTATATAGCAAGGCAGTTAGTACATAGTCTGATGATATACCACATGAGAGTACTGACAATAGAAATGTAATGGAAGTGGAGAATCCTCATTCATCACTCTGATAAGCAAACCAGTGAAATCCCAAGTGAGAGAAATTCTGTGTTTGTACTCAATATGGGAGTGCCTTAGTTTATAATTTATCCTTTAAGTAAAATGAGTGAACTCTACAGGATTGAAACACTAGGTCTTTAATCACTGTGCACTATCATTTATCCAAACACAAACCTTGGTATACAAAAGCTTAGGAATAATAATAAAAATATGAAATAAGGGGAAAGTCTTTACTAGGGGCATGAAAACCCTTGGGGGAGTTCCAGAAAATTCATGATGAACAATGTATTTAATAAAAAAATCATGGGGAACCATTTATTATGAGATTGGAAAGTTTTTGGGGATCAGTGATTGTGACTCTGTAAAGGATAGTGTTTGAGGAGTTAGAGTAAATGATTGCTTGGTTATCTGAGGGCTGAATTGTGAAAGTCAGTGGTGTAAATGCTAAGGTTTGTGACTTGTGAGTTTGGGAGTCTTCTAGCGTAATGGTTCTGTGGTTGCTTCTGATGTGTCAGTGATGGACATTTTTGGGGTCAGTTAAGTATCTTAAGGGTAAGAACAAATATGTTTATTTTGTTTCTGCTCTTAGAGGAAACAATACTTCATCTCAATGACTAGAATCTTTTTTAAAAATTTTATTTCATGTTTTTGTAAAAATATACTTTTTCCCAAATACTTTTTCCAATATGCATATACATGTACTATACTTACAGTTTCCTCTATTATTAACATCTTAGGATAGTGTGGAACATTTGTTACAGTTGATAAATGATTATTGAAGCACTGTTACCAACCCAAGTCTTTAGTTTACATTATACTTTAGACTTTTTTGCTGTACAGTTCCATAGGCCTTAAAAAATGCGTAATGCATGCGTCTGCCATATCAGTACCATAAAGAGGAATCTCAGTCCCAAATATGCCCTGTGTTCCATAGATTTGTCTCTGCTCCTCCCTTCTCAACCCCTGGCAACCACTATCATTTTATGTTACAAATTCTTCCATAAACACACGGTAACTACAATAACAGTGAATCTACTTTGGTCCATGGTTACACTGCCCCCTTATGTTTGTTCATTCCTCATTCTTGAGGGATTTGGAATGATGTCTGCTCAGACTACTTCAGGGTGAGAGGAGACTTATCAGATAATATAGGGCATATGGAAGGAATTGTTTTGGTTGCAGTTGTAGATAGTCCTTGTTTTTTTGTTTTTTTTTTTTGTGACAGTAGTTTTTCATCATCATTTTTTTCTTGGTTGTCCAGGACAAGTTCAAAGAACTGGAGAGTAGAAGTTGGCTGCTACTCTGCTGGGATTCGGGTATTTTTAGAATTATAAATTCAAATAAAAGTAGTAGAAGAATCATGAGTTGTGGAATTTTAATTGGTATAACTATGCTATATTGGGGAAATAGATTATCATATATTCTCAGATAGGACCCACTGAAGGGGTTTTGATATCGTGAGGCTGTGTGCCTTGCCTCTGGTGTCCAGACATCCTTAGAGCCCTTAGGAGCACTCTTGTTTGAGGCTTTGTTTACTGTGCCAGTTAGTGAAATCTGTTTGAGACCTGCATAAGCATAACTTCTGGAATGACCTCCTGATTGACTTTGAAATCTCTTAGCCATGGAAAAAAATTTATTTTATGTTGAACCATCTTTGCATATCTGAGATAAAACCCACTTGATGTTGGGTTTTACCTGAGATAAAACCCACTTTGATTTTGTGTTCTTGGATTCTATTTGCAAATATTTTGGTGAGGATTTTTGCATCTAAATTCATTAGAAAGATTGGTCTGTAATTTTCTTGTAGAATCTTTATGTGACTTTTGTATTAGGATAATGTTGACATCATAGAATGAGTTAGGTATTGTTTCTTCCTCTTCAACTTTTTGGAAGAGTTTGAGCAGGATTTCTTTTAGTTCTTTTCAGAGTTATTGGTAGAATTCATCTGGGAAGCCATCTAGTCTTGGGCTTGTCTTGGTTACGAGGTTTTTGATGACTGATTCCATCTCATTTCTTGTGATTGATCTTTTGAGAGCTTCTATTTCTTTTTTCATCAGTATAGGTTTCTCATGTGTTTGTAGAAATCCATCTATTTCATCTAAGTTGTCCTACCTGTTGGCATACAGTTTTTCCTCTTATGATACGATTTATTTCTGTGGGGTTAGTGGTGATGTCCCCTTTCTTGTTTTTTATTTTATTTTTTGGATGTTCTCTTTTTTGTCAGTCTAGCTAAGGGTTTTTCATTTCATTAATCTTCTCTAAAAACCACTTTTTTTGTTATTTCTCTCCTTTTTTTTAATTCTCAATTTAACTTAATTCTGCTCTAATCTTTGTTATTTATTTCCTTCTGCATGTTTTGGGATTAGTTTGCTGTTCTTTTTCTAGTTCCTCCAGATGTGCAGGTAGGACTTTGAGTTTATCTCTTTCATCTTTTTAATGTAGGCATTTATGGCTGTAAATTTCCCTCTCAGTACTGCCTTCACTGCATCCCATTAATTTTGATATGTTGTATTCTCATTTTCATTAACTTCTAGGTATTTACTGATTTCTCATGCAGTTCCTTCCTTGACCCGCTGATTAAGAGTGTGTTGTTTAACTTCTGTGTATTTATGAATTTTCCTGTTCTCCAACCCTTATTGATTTCCAGCTTCATTCTGTTGTGTTCAGAGATAGCATTTTTTATAATTTTAATCTTTCTAAATTCATTGAAACTTGGTTTATGTCCTAACATGTGGTCTATCCTGGAGAATGATCCATGAGCACTTGAGAAGAATGTATATCCTGCTGTCTGGAGGTTCAATATTCTGTATGTATCTATTAGTCAAGTTCCTCTAACATATTATTGAAGAGCACTTTTTCTTTATTGATACTGTGTTGAGATCATCTGTCTATTGCTGAGATTGCTGCATTGAAGTCCCTCACTATGATCATAGAGGCATCTATTTCTCTCCTTTGTTTTACTGTTGTTTGCCTCATGTATTTTGGGGCACCCTGATTAGGTGCATAAATATTTATGATTATTATTTCTTCTTGGTAAATTGCCACTGTTATTAATATAGAATTCCTTGTTTGTCTCTTGCAACAGGTTTTCATTTAAAGTCTATTTTGTCAGATATTAATATAGCTACCCCAGCCCTTTTTTTTAGTTACTGTTTGCATGGAAAATCATTTTCCAAACTTTCACTTGCAACCTATTTGTGTCTTGGGTCTAAGGTGGGACTCTTATAGACTGGATATAGATGTGTCTTTTTTTTTAATCCATTCTTCCCATCTTTGTCTCTTAATTGGAGAGTTTAATCCATTATCATTCAATGTTATTACTGTAAATGTAGTATGTACTTCAGCCATTTTTGACTTCTAAGTGTTATATTTTATTTTTGTTTCTCTTTTGATCCTTTTAGTTACCTTACTAATATTCTTCCTTTCTACACTCTCCTCTAAACCTCCCTCTTTTGTCTTTTCCTTTCAACCTGCAGAGCTCCCTTTAGTATTCTTGAAGGGCAGGCTGCTTGTTGACAGATTCTCTCAATTTCTATTTATCTGTGAATATTTTTATGTCTCCCTCATTTTTGAAGGACAATTTTGCTGGATATAGAATTCTTGCCTGACAGTATTTTTTTTTTCTTTCAGCACTTTATTTCATACCACTGCCTTCTTACCTCCATGGTTTCAAATGAGAAATCAGTATGTAATCTTACTAAGCAATGCTTACATATGATGGATCTCATTTTTCTTGCTTCTTTCAGGATTCTCTCTTTATCTTTGACATTTAGCTATCTGATAAGTATGTGTCTCAAAGAGTAAGTCTCATAGGATTTATTCTGTTTGGAGTACATTGTACTTCCTGGACATGTACATCCATGTCCCTCATAAGAAATGGGAAATTTTCAGCCATTATTTCCTTAAACATTCCTTCTGTCCCTTTTCTTTCCCTTCTCTTTTTCCTCTAGGATACCCATAATGTATATGTTTGTCCATTTTGTGCTGTTATTCAATTCCCTGAGTACCTACTGATTTTTTTGCTTTTCTTGTCTCTCTCTTCTACTGTGTGACTTTGGATGTCATATATTCCATTTCACTAATTCATTCCTCTGTCTGTCCGAATTTGCTGTTGTTATTCTAGTGTATTTTTTAACTTTATTGTACATTTAATACTTGAAAATATAAACAATAACTAAAAAATAAAAAGAAAACACAGTTGAATAAAAACATACATTTCTCAATTAAATGTACTGGATACATAGAAAAAAATTTTTGAATCATGCAATGTGTTACACAATATATTTGGTTTATAGTAATACAATCATACAGTATTTATGCTTTTCTGTCTGGCTTGCTTCATTCAACACAATGGCCTCCAGGTTCATCCATGTTGTCATATGTTTTACAACTTCATTTCGTCTTACAGCTGCATAATATTCCATCATGTGAATACACCACAGTTTTTTTATCCATTCATTGGTTGATGGATACCTGGGTTGTTTCCAATTTTTGGCAATCATGAATAATGCCGCTATGAATATCAGTGTTTAGATGTCTGTTCATGTCACTACTCTCAGTTCTTCTGGGTATATACCCAGTAGTGTTATTGCAGTGTCACGTGGCAAGTCTATATTCAACTTCTTTAGGAACTGCCAAACAGTCCTCCACAGTGGCTGTACCATTCTGCATTCCCACCAACAGTGAATAAGTGTTCCTATCTCTTTGCATTCTCTCTAACATATGTAGTTCTGTTTTCTTTTTTAATATTGGCTGTTCTGATAGGTGTGATATATCTTATTGTAGTTTTGATTTGCATTTCCCTAATCATTAGTGATGTAGAGCATTTTTTCATGTGTTTTCTTAGCTATTTGTATTTCATTTTTGGACAAATGTCTATTCAAGTCTTTTGCCCATTTTTTAATTGGGTTGTTGTCTTTTTGTTGAATTGTAACATCTCTTTATATATCCTGCATATTAAACTCTTATTGGACATGTGATTTCCAAATATTTTTTCCCATTGAGTCTGCTGTCTTTTTACCCTTTTGACAGTCCTGTGAGGTGCAAAAGTGTTTAATTTTGAGGAGGTCCCATTTATCTATTTTTCTTTTCTTGTATGTGCTTTGGGTGTAAGGTCCAAGAAATCACCACCTACTACAAGGTCTTGAAGATGTTTCCCTACATAGTCTTCTAGTAACTTTAAGGTCTTGGCTTTTATATTTAGGTCTCTGATCCATTTTGAGTTGAATCTTGTATAGGTAGTGAGATAGGGGTTCTCTTTCTTTTGTTTATAGATCTCCAATTCCCCAGCACCATTTGTTGAAGAGACTGTTCTGTCCCATTAACATGGACTTGGTAGGTTTGTCAAAAAAAATTGACTGTATAGGTGAGGGTTTATTTCTGGATTCTCAATTCTGTTCTACTGATTGGTGTATATATCTATATGCCAACTTCCATGACACGTATGTTGTTGTATTTCATGTTGTCATTCAACTCTCTGAGCCCCTGCTCAATATTTCCCATTATTTTTTCTCTCTCTCTTCTCTCTTCAATTTCAGCTGTTCTGTCTTTTGTATCATTTATTCTTTCTTCTATCATCTTGAGCCTGCTGTTGTATGCCTCTAATGTGTTTTTGATCTCACCTATTGTGTCTTTGATTCCCATGAGCTCTGTTACTTTTCTGTACAGGATTTCAAATTCTTTGTGCTCCCTCAATGTCTTCTTGATGTCATTTATCTCTTTAGCCATATTGTCTTTCAACTCATTAATTTGATTTGGAAATTTGTGTGCATCTTATTAATTAGTGCTCTCAAATCCTGTTTCTCTTCTGGGGATTTGATATGTTCCTTTTCTTGGGCTGTCTTCCATTTTCTTAGTGTGGCTCATAATTGTGTGCTCATGTCTAGGCATCTGATTAGGGTATAGTTTACTCAGATGCTCAATTTCTTCCTCTTTTGTAGGGATACAGTGGCAGGAGGCGGTGTGTTTTCACTCCTTTTTGATTCCTGGCTCGACCTGGATTGTTAGAATGGTCCCTGCTAGTTGCTCAAAACTGAGCTGTGGACCCAGTAGTTGGTTGCAGACCTGGTTCCTAGGACCTTGGGGAGGGAAGCTATAAAGGCCAGAAAAAAATCTCATTTTTAATTTTCCCATGTGCACTTCCTTAGTCTGCCAGCAGATGGCACTCTTTGGTAGTAGGTTGCCAGCATCAGAAGCTGCTGCTTTCAATTCACATTTCTGTAGTCATGATGCCCCTGCTTTGTCCCTCTCTCCTCTGGGCAGTGTCCAGCCTTTGCCTGGTGTCCTAAACCCTAGAAAATCTTTTTCCAGGCTGTTTTTACATGACCTCTAGCTATTTTTCTGGAGAATAGTCCTGTGTCTTTCTAGTCCACCATCTTCCAGGAAGTCCTCTAGTGTATTTTTAATTTCTTCTGTTATGCTTTTCATTACCATAAGATCTTTTATTTTTTCATGTATAGTTTCAGTTTCTTCTGTATGTTACACCAGTATCTTTTAATATTCTTTATGCATTCCTTCTTCTCATTGAATTGATTTAGGATATTTGTTTGGACATCTTTTGGTTAGTTCCTCATTCTGAGTCTCCTCCTTCTTTATAGATTGTTCATTTGTCTGGGCCATAGACATCTGTTTATCTTGATGAGTTTATTCTCTCTCTTGCCTAGGGTTTGTTTGTCTTTGTGTTAAGAGTCTTTGACACTTGGTTCTTTTTATTCTAAGTCTTTAGAATTATAGACAAAAGAGAAAAGAGAGGGAAAGAAATAGATATAAATAAAAAGAAAGGAAAAAGTATAAATGATAAAAAATACAAAAAACAAAACTGGAGAAAAGGAAGGAAAAAGAAAAGAAAAACAGGAAAAGAAAACAGATGAAAAGGAAGAGAAGAGAAGAGAAAAGAATGGAAAAAAAGAGGGCCTCTCTTTCATGTTACAAGTTTCCAGCTAGGCTCCTCCCTATTGGCTGCCTATGTCTGTCAATCAGCCCATGTTCTTGCTCTCCATGGGTACCCAGATAAGGAGGGAGGATAGGAGAGAGCAAGAAAGAGGAAAAAACCAGCTGGACCTCCCCCTTAGCCCACCTGAGAAAGTCTAGTTTCCCCCTCTTTGGCCATCCTTGCATGCCAGTCAGTCACCCCATATCCTGCCTCTTCTCAGGTGACAGAATGGGTAAAGGGAGAACAAAAACAACTGGACCTCCCTCGCAGACCACCAGCAACAATCTAGTTTCCTTCTTGATGGCTGCCCATTCCCACTAATCAATCACCCCACAGCCCACCTCTCCACAGCTACCTGGGTAAGAAAAGAGAGAAGAGTAAAGGAAAAAAAAGTGGCCTCTCAAGCCACTGGTGATGGGCTAGGCTTCTTCTCATTGGCTGCCTGTGCCTACCAACAATCACCCCACAGCCTGTCTCCCCACTGGTACCCAGGCAAGGAAAGGGAGAAGGAAAAAATAAACAGGCCTTCCTCTCAAGCTTCTGTTGTCTGGCTAGGTTCCCCCTCAATGGCTACATAACCCCACTGCTGGCCACTCTTCTGGTGCCAGTCTGGGCACCCCTGTACTGCTCTGATCACCCCACAGACTGCCGATTGCCTGCAGTGTGGCTGGGCATCCAGTCATTGACTGGATTGTTTTGCATCTGCCCTCTCCCCTGGCCACCCATGCCTTCCATTCACCCCATGGCCTAATCACCACACAACTTGCTGCTCTCCTGGTGCCCATTTGGGCATCCCAACACTGCTCTGATCACTCCACAGCCATATGCTCACCCAGTGTTTGTGTACCCAGTCCCTGGCCAGCTTGCCCTGCAGCTCCCCTCTCCTTCAGTGCCTCGCTGGGCACTTTGATGCCAGCCTGATCCATGGTTCATCACTACCCCAGTGCCCAGCTGGACCCTCTTCTCCAGCTACCCTCTCTGATCACCCCTATGGCCCTGTGTCTTCCCCTATGCCCCACAAGCCTGCTGCCTTCAGGCAGGTTCTGGAGGAGGAGGGCAACCTTCTGTTCCCTACTCCAGCATCTTGGATATCCTAGAATACTTATCAATGGGTGAGAGTGTCTTGCATTTAGCAGTTCACTGAGTGAAGCAGAGGCCCAGATATTCCCATTGCCTCACACTAGTGGCCCACTGCAAGAATCAAGTCTTTTTAAATAAACATATAATAGATTCCAAAATCTACAAGACCCATAGGCAATGCCATTTGGAAGGACCAGTTGTGGAAATCCAATCCTGGACATTAATATTGGAAAAACTTTGATCCAGAGCATGCATATATGAAAACCTTTCAAGTAATTTTATACATAGTTTTAAAAGACTGCTGAATGCTTTCCTACTAAACTTGGAGCTACTAGAAGCATATCTGCCCTCAACAGCAGACTTCATACTTTATATAATATTGAAAGAATGAATGGACACCAAGAAAAGGATGTCTTCTCTCATCCCTTCCATTATATACTGATATAATGGTGGACTGAGTGTAATAAGTCTAGAATGGAAAGAAAAAGCTGAAAACTTGGAAGAAAAAAACACATTCACTTGCAGATGACATGACTGAGTAAATAGAAAGCACTATTAAACTTACCAAAAAAAAATTAGAGTTATCTAGTAAGGTCACCATGTGCAAAGTAAAAAAAAAAAAATTACTTGTCTTTATATATACTAGAAATTATCAAAAGTAAACTGAAATATAAGAAGCACTTACAACAACATCAAAATATAAACGTATAAGGATGATTTTAATGGAAGACATGTAAAGCTCTATTCTGAAAATTACAAAATATATACTTAGGGAATTTAAAGCTGATCTAAATATGTGAGGAGGTATATCACACACATGGGTTCAAAGACTTGATGTTATGAAAGCATCAGTTTTACTACACTTAATCTACAGATTCAATGCAATTCCAAATCACATCTGTTTTATCAAGAACTGTTGATAACAAGGGAGCCTCAATAAGGGAGCAAGAAGGCAGTAGGATGCCATATTTAAAGTGTTGAAGAGAAAATATTGTCAATCAAGAATTCTTTATCTTGCAAAACTGTCTTTCAAAAATGAGGGAGAGATTGAGACATTTCCAGATAAACCAAAGCTGATGGAGTTTGTCACCAATAGACTGGCCCCAGAAGAGATGCTAAAGAGTTCTGCAGGTTGAAAAGAAAGAATACTAGACAATAGATTAAAGTCACATGAAGAAATAAGGATCATGAATAAGGGCAATGATATGGGTAAATATAAATGCCAGTACTACTGTATATTTTGTTTGCAATTCCACTGTTTACTTCATACAGTCTCTAAAAGGCAAATACATAAAATGTAATGAGAAATCAGTGGTTTTGGACTCATAATGTATAAACATGCAATTGTGACAAGAACTACATAAAATAGGGGATGGAGGGGTATAGGAAAATAGTTTGTCTATACTATTGAAGTTAATTTTGTATTTAAGTAAACAAGATTTTTATAGATTCACAATGTTAAATTTAAGCCCCATAATAACCACAAGGAAAATATCAGAATATGCAAGCTCATATCAACAAAATGTAGGAGGTTGGGGGTGGGGGGGGGAAGGGGAATGGGGAGTCAATGCAAAATGAGTATAGGATTTTTGTTTGGGGAGATGGGAAAGTTTTAGGAGTGGAAGGTTGTGAGGGTACTGCAACATAGTGAATGTGATTAATCCCACTGGGTGGTATGCTTGGGAGTAGTTGAAAGGGAAAGTTTATGTTGTATATAATTCCAATACAAACAAAAAAGAGCAACTAAAGAAATAATGACAATTAAATGCAGTATGTGATCTTGAACAGGCTCTAACAAGGGAGGAGAAAAGGCTTATAGGGACATTGTTGGGAATAGGCTGTAAATTTTATTTCAATGTTAAATTTCTTGAACTTGACAACTGCACTTAAGGTGCTTACCTAAGTGAATATCCTTGGTTCTTAGGAAATGTACTTAGCAGTATTAAAGGCTCAAGGAGCACAATGTATCCAACCTACACTGAAATGTTCAGAAAATGGGTTGATAAATAAATAGACCTACTGATAGATGGATAGATTGATGGATAGGTAGATAGAACGATACAGCAAACATGGCAAAATGTTAAAATTGGTGAGTATGCATATCTTGGGATGTAGGCATATGTTGGAGTTCTTTGTGTGGGGATTGTATTATTTTTGTAATTGTCCTGTAAGTTTGAAAATATATTAAATTTAAAAGTTTAAAATAACAACAACAAAAAAAGAACTGTGGATAGTCTAAGATATTAACCCAATTGAATGGTTATATACTTTATATAAATATACAGATAGTATATTTATATAAATAAATATAACACAGGGCACCTACATGAGGGAGAGTGTTCCTTATCGATATTCACACCAAATTAACAGCCAGAGTAACATTTCAGGAACCATCTCCTATAGGTGACTACATAAGCACCAATAGAAAAATTCTTGTTCTTTATTAGTCAAAATAAGATGAAAAATTCCACACTTGTATGAACCAATTTTCCCTGATACATGTTAAAAATTGTGTGACATGATATGCAAGTTTTTTTGTGAATAAGGAAATAAGCACATTCAAAAAATTATTGCCTATAGAAAGCATTGCATTAATTGATCTTGTCATTAGTTAAAAGCCAAGCCAAATTCCAATTAGTCCTAACAGTCACAAATGTAAATTTCTAAAACATAATTGGATCATTATTTCTTAAGCTTTCTCTGATAGTGTGAAGCTTTGTATATCCCAGGAAAGATCATATTCTGTGAGCTAATCCAATCCTGAGGGTGTGTGACCCTTTGCATTAGATTGGATTAAGGGATCTTTGATTAAATTAGTTTTGATTAGATCACTTTAGGGCCTTTGATTGGACTACTTCTGTGAGGTGTGCCCCAGGTTAGGTCTCCAACCTCTTGTTGAAGTCTTATATAATAAGCAGAAACACAGGAAAAGACAGCTGCCATTTTTACCCTGCCTTGTGAAAGAGGGCTCTGGGATCAGCTACAGCTGAGAAAGAGACAGAGAGAAAACCTGAGAGGTTGAGATAGAAGCTGGAGGCTGGAATCAGCAGAGCAATGAAAGCTGAAGAATTCTGGTGAGAGAGCATCTCTGATGATGCCTTGATTTGGACATTTTCACAGCCTCAAAACTTTAAGATTTTCCCCTAATAAATACCAATTGTAAAAGCCAACCCATTTCTGGTGTTTTGCTCCCCGCAGCCTTAGCAAACTAAAATATTTTCTAATCTTTGCACCTATTAGAGCTGCTTTTTAAGGGAGCCTCTGCTCATCTATCTATCCTGAAATTAGTCTACATATAAATATTTATAATGCCTTTCAGGATTATATAAATGGCATTTATTTAATCACTGGAATGGATTCCTCACAAATACCTGATGACTTTACCATAGTGATATATTTTGTTTGTGCATGTCTACTGATAATAAGGAGAGAGATTCATTGTGGGTGAAGCTACACATATTACCAGAGTATCAGCAATTGCTCTTCTTTGTCTTGACTATCTGATTCAGTTGCTATTAATACTGATAATTGGGAATACACTCCACTCTGCTCTCCAAAGAAAGAAACTCATATTGCTGCTAATTCCAAAATTAGGTTTGCAAAGTTCTTTGGGACAAAGTAATTTGGTTTTGTGATAGAATTTGTAAATATGTAATATATATGAACAAAATATAAAGGGTTTCAGTCTAAATATCACATAGGTGTTTCAGGTATTATATCATTTCCTCTTCATTTTATTAGTAATTTAGTATTTACATTATACATTTTATTTTAAATATTGAAGACAGCATTCAAATTGAATCTCATTCTCTGTTGCCAAGAAGATTTAGCAGTTTTCCAATATTTCTTGGGCCTGCAATATGAATACACTTTTTGAGGTAACTCTTGCTTAAAGGACCATTTCTTTATTTAGAAAATTTAAAAAAGAATATATAGAGGGAAGAGGCACTTACTCCCATCTGCAGGTTAGGAGTCCAACTTCATGAAGGATAGCAAGGGATGTCAACCCACTTCATAGGTGTTAGAGTCACCAAAAAAATGGCATGACTTATACAAGCACTGGAAGGAATATTTACTAAAGCAAAGAAGAGAAAAAACAAGATCAATTTCACTAGTAGAAATTGGTTTTTATGACCAGAAGAACTCATTCTGCAGCTGAAGCAGGGTTGAAGCCTGTAGCAGGCACCCCTCTCTAGTCTGCTGTCAGAGAGGGACCCCACTTCCTCCCCACCAAGAACAGATATAGCAGTGGGGGTGGACCAATTGCCTTGAAAGGCATATAGTTAGCCAAGCAGTCTCCAGTGAGGGTTTACATATGCTTGAGGCAAAAGGGGAAGGAATGTACCAGCAGGCTACTATCTTCTTGGGGATATGTTTTCTCTCCAAGCACTCCTGAAAATGGAGTTAGCCCCCATTTATCATCCCATCCTGGGAGCCAGACTAACACATCCACTCCATACTTCCCTGTGGGCCACAGGGAGAGGTGACAGGCCATGCTCAGACTGTTCCCTTCCACAGCCACCCCCCCCCCCTCCAACTTTCCCTGGGAACCCAATAGATAGAAGCAACCTGACTAAAAATCTTAGGATGCCTTCTGTCCATTTTGGACAGTGAGTTTCATGTCTGGGGCATGATACAGAGCTTTGATAGATGTCACTTCTGGGAACCATTTTTCTAAAATTTTAAACATTTGAGGGAGGTTATTAATGTTTACCCCCAGAAGCATGATCAGGCCTGCTTGGAGGAGGGATTACAACTAGCGACCCCACCCATTGCCTAGCCCAAACAGCTGAATAGGTCAAAGGGTTGAATTTCTCCAATCTTAAGGACTTCAGTTGGATTTTTAAATGTCCTCTCTGTTACTCAGTACAGGCCCCAATATGTTTATGTGAAAGCAATTTCTCCTGTCCTAGCATGGTGCATGAACCCCACTTTGTGTCATCAGAATGTCGAGTACTCTACAGTTTTGGAGATATTGGATGATGCACTGTCTACCTTATGTTGTAGTATTCCCAATGAGTCAAGCGTAGAATTAAATCTACTTTCAGTAATACTGGAAATGTTCCACCCTGGGTCTCTGCAGACCTGGCATGTATCAGAGGAGCTAAGGATTGCCTGTAGTCAAACTTCAGGAAGAAAGTGTCACCTTGATGATGCCTTGATTTGGACATAATTCTGGACACTTATTCTAAGTGGAAAAAATTCACATCATTTAAGCCAACCCATTTCATGGTATATGCTGGAGCAGCCTAGGAAATTAGAATGGGTTTTTGGTACTAGGAGAGTGGGTGTACTATTGCAAATACCAAAAATATGGAACTTTTAAAAAAAAATTTTACTGGTTAGAGTGTGAGACACTTGATAGAAAAGGCCTAGAATGCTTTGAAGAGACTGTTGGGAAAATATAAATGCTAAAGATACTTCCAATGAGGCCTTAGACAGAAATGATGAGCGTGTTATTAGAAACTGGAAGAAAGGTGACCCTTGTTTCAAAGTTACAGAGAGCTTACTAAAATTGAGTCCTGATGTTGGATGGAAGGCATAATTTTTAAAAACAATGAAAAAAACAATGAAGCTGGATATATAACTGAGGAGATTTTTAAGCTAAATATGGAATGTGGAGCCTGGCTTCTCCATGCAGTTTATGTTAAAATGCAAGAGGAAAGGGATACACTGAGAACTGACTCCTTAGCAAAAAGAATCCAGAAATTGATGGTTTGCAAAATTCTGACATCCCAGAAAATGAGCCTCCAGAGAATAATGCACCATGTGAGGATTTAACTGAACACAGAACCAGTCAACAATTTCCATGCAAGTCAGGATTAGAGGTGCAATTATCTAGGGAGGATCTGTGGAAAGTCATACTGTCTAGTGGTTTGGGCCCCTGTGTCCTATATACAAAATGGCAGGGTTTTTTTGTTTGTTTGTTTTTGTTTTTGCAAGATGTGTATGAATGGAACCACTGTCAGCCTGGACTAAAAGGGACAGATAGAAGGAAAAATTACTTCAAGGGCAGTACCATGGAAGCCGAGGTCTATATTGAAGACATCTTGAGCCAAGAGAGTGGGCCAACCCATGTTTGTGGAAAGGGTGGGTTTCCCCAACACTTGGAGATGGCAGGCCTTCCACGCTGTTGTTCTAGAAGAGTGTTACCACCCTACTGTTCTCAGAGGTTGGAGCCTGGGCCCCTGAAATTGTGAAGAGTCTGACCACCACCCCAGTGTTCCAGAGGGTGTGTCAATTCCCCAGGAATTTCAGAGTCTGATCACCACCCTACTGCTTGAGGAGGATGGAACCCATGCCCTGGTATTCCAGGAGAGTGTGGCCACTGTACCAATGCTTGAAGAGGGTGGAACCTTCATCCCAGGGTTTGGGAGAGCATGGCCACTGTGAAAGCATTGGAAGGTGTGGAGCTGCTACTCCATCAGGCCCAGAGGACAAAACATCATTCCGTAGATGACTCTCAGACCTTGAAATCTAATAGAGTATGCCCTGGAATTTTGCAATTGTTTGGGACCTGTGGCCCCTGTTTTCCTTCTAATTTCTCCCTATGGGAATGGGACTGTTTATCCTATGCCTGCCTTTCCATTGTTTGCTGAAATCAGATAAAATGTTCTCTAGGTTTCACAGGTCCACAGCTGGAGGGGAATTGTGCCCCAGGACAGACAACACCTATAATTGATTTTGATGAGACTTTATACTTAATTTTATTAGTGGAAATTACTTAAGGCTTTTAGGATATTGTGATGGAATGAATGTATTTTGCATGTAGAAAGAATATGTCTTTTTGGAGTCTAGATGGTGGAGGGTGGTGGTTTGAAACTGTGTGCAATGCAGAAAAGCATGTTTTTAAATGTAATCAATTCCTGTGGGTGTGGAGCAATTGAAAGTAGGACCTTTTTTAAAAAATGTTTTTTAAAGATGCTTAGATTACATGTGTTACACAAAAACTATAGGGATTCCCATATGCCCCACCTCCCACACCTCCCACAACTTCTCACATAAACATCTTTCATTAGTGTGGCATATTAATTGCAATTGATAAACACATCCTGGGGCTTTGCCATTAAGCAGGGACCATAGTTCACATTGTAGACCATACTCTCTGCCACACAGTTCTGTATATTATATGATGATATAAAATGGCCTATATCTGTCATTGCAATGTCACTCAGGACAATTCCCAAGTCCTGAAAAAGCCCCTGTATTACAACTGCTTTTCCCTCTCCCTGCCCCCAGAGCCTCCAGTGGCCACTGGCTCTACCTCAGTGTTGTAATTTCTTCCATTGCTTGAATCACAATATGTCTACAGTAGAATACCAGTAAGTCCACTCTAGTCCATAGCTCTTCCCCCCATTCTGAGGAGTCTGGGATGGTGATATCCACTCCACCTCCAATTGAGAGGGGGCTTATATCCTGTGGGGAAGATGGATGGGATTATCCAGCCTGCAGCTACAGACTCTCCATTCCCTGGGATGCCCATTGTCCATCATCATCTCCCTGCCAGTTGTCCTATGTGAGTCCAATGAGCTGTAGAGTAGAAGTTGCTGTTCCACCAAAGTTCCAAGCCCAGCTGGCACATGGACAGCCCACAGACTCACATCTCTGGATATACATCTATAAACTCCAGCACCAAATATAGGTTTGAATAGAAGGGACAAATGAGCCATGTGCAGGGAAGACATAGTTGAGTCCAACTCTGTCACTCTCAGGAGCACAAACTCCAAAGTAGGGCCCACTGGCAAGGGACCAAACTCCAGAGCTATCCACCCTGACATAGGACCTGGGTGTCTCCAGAGCCCTCAGGAGCCCCACTATTTGGGGATAATATCCACTTTGCATTTTTATGAGATCCTACTGAGATGTGCATAAGTGTTACCTCTGGGATGACCTCCCAACTCATTTTGAAGTCTCTTAGCCATTAAGTAGGACTTTTGATGGAGCTACTTCAGTTAAGGAGTGACCCACCTCTCAGGATTGGTCTTAGCCCTATTATTGGAGTCCTTTATAAATGGAATGAATACAGAGAGAGAAATCTACAGAAGCAAGAAGCTGAAAGCTATGAAACCTGGAAGAGGAAGGAAAGATCAGCAAATACCACCATACTCTTTGCCATGTGGCAGAGGAGCCAAAGATGGACAGTAGCCAATCTTTTGGAAGAAAGCATTGCCTTAATGATACCTTGATTTGGACATTTTCCTGGTCTCCAATGGTAAAGGAATAATTAAAATTGTTTAAGAAACCCATTTAATAGTATTTGCTGGAACAACCTTGGAAACCTAAACCCTCTTTTACTGAACCAAGCCACATGATATTCCCCTGGATTTTGTCCATATGTGTCTTTTAACCTCTGTCTTTCACTTGTGGAAAAATAGCTCATTTAAACAGTTTCATATTTAGAAATACCACCAGTGGTTCTGCATTGATGGAAAACAGATCTAACATTGTTCCCACAAACAACCTGAACTAGATG
>PVKH010011094.1:0-17913 GCA_004027955.1 Chaetophractus vellerosus | reverse complement strand
GCTCGATTTGCAGGCGACCTGCCCTGCCCGTGGCGGCTCTTGCCTGTCCGTGGCAGTTTTTTGCCCTGCCCACGGCGGCTCTGGCCCGCCCATGGCGGCTTGCCATTCTCAAGGCGGTCTGCCCGCTAGGAGAGGTCCCCGGGAACCGAACCCGGGGCCTCCCATGTGGTATGCCGACGCCCTATCCACTGGGCTATCCAGTCGGCCCCTAAAAGTAATGTTTTTTGATACTTTGACAATCAGCTTAGATTTACATGGTTTGTTAATTATCCTTAAGCCAAAAGCAGGTTTCATAAGTTTACATATCTCCCTATGTTCCTATTTCACTAATTAACGTATTAGATCATTGATGCACTTGTACAAATTTTCAATATTCAAATATTTGATTTATATTTTTAAGTGATTTCAGTGGGTCATCAGGACAGCTGGTCTACTGAACTCCCAGAAATGGAAGTGTGCATTATATTTAATGTTGTTATGGCAAAGAAAAATCTTCAGTGTTATGACTGACCTGCCCCTAACTAAAACAAAATAATTTCAGTTAACAGAATGCATGTGACCAATTTCAGATTGAAGAGAGAAAAAATCTATCATGCAATTCTTCCAATTAATGCAGGTAGTGGTCAAAAACACAATCCAAAACATATCTTTAAAAGCCCAAAATGCCTGGACATATATATTTTTTTCATAATGCAAAACTTCAGTTTAGTGTTCTGATCCAATTATTAGTTTATAACCATAACACTAAAGTAAGCTATCAATTATACAATATCATTTGATACAACACAATCTACAAGTTACCTTCCCTTGTATATAAAAATGTGGTTTTAAGCCTTTATTTCAGAGAAGTTCCTATCAATTATTATGAGGGGTGAGTTTTTATGTCCTATTACAGTAATGTACTGATCATTGCCTATTTCATGACACTTGAGAGAATTATTTGAACTATCTGAAAGCAAGTGACAACTATATTTAAATGACAAATCTTAAGTGGGTATAAACAAGCAACCTCCTTTAAAGAATGGTGCCATTCTTATTTGGAAAGCTTTCCTTATACACACATAAATTGAGGTCATTAAAAAGGACTGAAATAAATTTCATTTTGATGACAGTTACAATCAATTTCAATTTTGGCTTAAATGTGTTCCAACGGACTATATAGAGTAACTGTTTTATTTTCAAATAATTTGACATAACACGTTATCAGTGCTTCACAGTTTGCCATTTCCTTGTTATTTTCCTCTCCTATAATAACAAACTGATAAGTTCAGAAGTTTGTGTGTGTTTGACTATGAACTCGAGCTACAATCTATTGAGAGTCTTAAAGCGTTTAATAAGAAAGACGTGTAGTACAGTGTTTGTTATTAAGGATAATATTATTTCAGAATGTTATGCCTATACAAGGGAAAAAAAAATAAGTGGGTTTAATTTTGTTTTCCTCAATCCAGGAGAATTGATTTATATTATTAAATTTTAAACTTCTAACCTTTTCATTTGATAAAATAAATATTTATACATCTTCAAAATTCTGTTTCATTACATTTAAGCACTCTCATTATAAACTATTTCTTCACAGCAGCTCTCAGAATGTTTGAATTCAGAACACTGCTATAATGAATGTACTGGAGTTAATAGCAATATTACATGTAACCATCCACTCCCCAATTTTCTGTGGTAGTTTTTTAATAGTAGCTATTTCTGTCAATTTTAATTTCATCTTGACTGACACACAAAATGGTGTAAAGTCTTAGCAGATGCTTGTAACAAATGAGGCACACAAATGAAATTTATAGGAAATTTTCCAGTCTGGTAGCAGAAGAGGGAATTGATCACCAAACTCATTTTATTTCCCATGAGTATTATAGGTCAAAACTTTTGTATAACACATGAAAAATGATCCCTTTTGTGAACTCAAATAATTTATAAATCATTTAATAGAGTTGCCAATATGACTGTTTATAATAGACTGGTTATTGTTAATGTACTTCATTGCTTTACTTGTAAGTATATAAAAAGAAAATGTATATAATGAAAGATTGAATTAAAAACAGTTAATTTTTATTTTTGTTTTATTAGGCAATCATAGTTTTTTAACTGATTTATGGTCCATTTGAATGAATTTTGGAAGTAAAGAGTGTGTATTTATGAGTGGTAGGGGGCTTGGAGGTGGGGGATATGTAAGTGTTTTCCTTTCTCATTTCTTAGGGTAGCTCATTCCTAGTGTAGGTAGACTCATTTCTTGAATCAAAACTTTGTAAAAACAAGAGAAAATGAGGGAGAACGGCCTATATTTTTCAAGTGTGGAAAATAAGTTTATTTTGGAAACATGATCTCCAAAGATCTTAGAATGAAAGTACTGAAGAAAACTGTTGACCAGAGAATAGAAAACTCTTCACACAAGTTTATATCTCAATAAAAGTTATAAAATGTATTAGGAATCTTATACTATGAAATGTAAACCAAATATTCTGAAACAAGAAACAACACATTCAAGAAAAGAGAGTATAGTAGCTGAAAAGGATGTTAAATTAAATGTGATTGAAATTCTTAAATTATAGATAGAAATAACATCTATTCAAGGATTTGAATTAGTAAAGATGCAAGCTTGAAAAAGAATTCCCTGAAAGTAATGGGAATGTTGGTACTGGAAAAATGGAATAAATAGTGGTCTTACAAACTGGAGAAGAATACTGAGGTTGTCCATTTCATCCTCGTAGGGAGACACTTTGTAAAGGCAGAGATAAAACAAGCCTACATCCAAAGCAGGCCCTGTGGAGATGAGAAAATTTCTTTCTTTCCTAGGTCACTTGCCCAGATGGATCACCAAATGCATACCAAATATTCTTTCTATGATTAATGAGCGACTTGGCACAACCAAACATGGATTACTCATAGTATCAAGAAAGAAGCCTCTAAGGGATTGTACTTATATTTGGGTACTAGAAAGGTCACAGCTCAGAAATCTGGTTCCATGTGATTTTCACTATAATCTCATAAAGAGGATAGCATTTCTAAGTTTATAAAAGAATTTATATCTTAAAATGCTGAATTATAACATAAAATGATTTCATAATTTAAAATAACATGATTTTGAAAAAATTGAGGCACATTTATAGCTACCAGCGATGGCATTACATAAATACATTTTTATATAATAATAATAATAGTAATAATAATAATAATTTTTATACTTGAAACTAAACTTTGTATAAAAAATAAAACATCTGAAATCATCTTTCCTAAAATTACATTGTGATAAATCAATGGCAGCATCTGTCAAAGTAATAAAAAAGCCAGTTTTAATTTTAACATGCTTGAAGCATTTATCTGTCTGCCTACCTCCTGTAACAATATAGAGAAAAAAAGAGAAAGAAATCATGTGGACATCAGCAAAACACACAAGCTAAGAACAGACTTTCACCAAAATATTTTATTTCTGCAAAAATATACTCTAGGTAAACTTTCTCTAAATCTTGGGAGTACAGACTATAGGAACTCATAAACAACAAACATAGTAATATAGAACCAAAGCCCATGGTATATAAATCAGAATTGTTGGGTAGAAAAGGAACACAAAATTCTTTAGGTTATATTTTACTGTAGCTAATCATATGGCCCTGAACCAGTATACTGAAAATTCATATCTGCCGTAAAGCAAACCAAATTTCCCCAGTTTATGTAAAAGCAGAGTCACTATGGCAACCTCTGACTCTTAATCCCTACACCAGTGGTCCATCATTAAAATATCATTTGTAGCATATTGATAGGTATTACAGAAGGTCTTCATTATCTGGATATAATTGGCAGCAGGAAAAGTTCAATTTAATTGAATCTACTTAGAAAGGGAATTCAATTGAAGAATAAATAATTTTAATATTTTTATTTGCACTGGATCATACAAAATGAAAAATAATGGAAACCAGTTAAGATCATTATCATCTTACAAAACTTAGATTAGGATCACAATGTGCTAATTTTAGAGAATGTTATAACACTTTTATATTTTGCATTGTTTTTCTACCAAAACCAGGAAATAGTATGAATCACTTTCTGAACATCACACTTGACTTTTATAAAAAATTCTGAGTAAGGTTATTTGTACAAAAGTATTTGAAAGCTAATTCAATTTTCTTAGGGGTCTCTAGAACTTTGAATAGTCAAATCATTCATTGTTTCACCTGTAATATTTCCATTTTATTATGCATTGATTTTGCTGTGTTTGTTTGCTTAACCAAAGCATACGATCAGCCCAAGACTGTGCACTACTGTGCTAGCTATTAACCTCTTCTCTCTCTCCACCTCAAACTGCTGGGCTAGGAGTCTCAAGTTATATTTCCCAGCTCCCTTGTTAGGAGGTTTACTCTACACACTGCCAATAGGAAAGAGTGGTAGGAAATTGCAAGACAGAAAGAAGAGAGAAACTCCTGTCTCTGACAGTATGAAAGCTGCTGGAGGTTGCTTAGTGACAACAGGCATAAGGTCATTTTGGATTCCAGCATAGGCAGTGTGTTTATTTTAGAGTTGGTCGCTATTGCACTTTTTTTGGTAGATCCAAAACAAAATGTAATAAAGTCTTCAAAATCAGGAGCAGTTGTAGACTTGTCGGTTCCAACCAGGAGGGATAACAACCTCTCATTACCTTTTCTTAATTTTTGCTCATCCAGTGATCCCTCCTTTTGTCTCCTATTCTTGTAGTACTTTCAACTTTGGAAGCAATTCTCTGAATTAAATCCTGCCTTTTTGAAATGAGCAGTGATTCCTATAGGTTGTTTTTTTGTTTGTATGTTTTTTGTTTTTATGTTGTTGTTTGTTCATTTGTTTTTATTTTGTCTTCAATGATACAGGAACAGAAATGTTGATTGTGATAGGGAGGGATAAATTCTAATGTTAAACATGTCAGACTTAGTAAGTACAATTTTTAAGGGACCAATTTATTAGAGAATATTTCAGTGTTATAATTCCTTTGTTTCCCTAGCAACCAGGTACTTTGGGAACTAATATGTTGAATTTGTAGGCATTTAGGGATTTGCTTTAACTGAAGTAAAGGTTATCATAGTCAAATAATTTGGGGAAAAGTGCATTGAAATAAGTTCTTTTTTTCACTTGCAAATGTTCATTATGCATTTTTAATGGGATTATGCCTTATATTTTCCAAATTGTTCACTCACCTTTTTTGCTCATTGAATATCTCACATATCTTGTGTTCAGGAGAACACTATTTTCAATGCTGCCCTATACTTTTTGCTCTTCACCTCATTTCCTCTTTTTCTATCCCCTATTCTTCAATTTCTTTAATAAGACATTCAGGACTATGGCTCTTGAGTTCAAGTAGCACCCTCTTTTTTCTTTTATATTTTCATAAGTATAACTAAAGACATCGTGTAGAAAGTCTTAATACATTCTTCCCAGACAATCTCTCTACAGGGCCTTCCTCAAAGGTGAATTTTCATCAGTGAGCATGACTTCATGGTTTCCTTATCTTCTTATCAATATACACCACAGCAAAATCGGGAATTAACAGGAAGCTTCAGGTAAAAAACTTAGGTCATATTTAATAGACCTGAATCTCAAAAACATCAATATTTTCCCTAAATTAGTTCAAGATATAGAAATCCTCACAGATGTGGGAGGTTTATTTCCTCTGTTCTGTAGAAAGGATGGTGCATTAGATTTCTATTGCTATGTAACAAATTACCCCAAAACTTTTAGTGGCTTAAAACAATAAGTATTTATTCTCTCACAGTTTCTGTAATTAAGAAATTTGGAATCAGTTTAGGTAGGTGATTCAGGCCTAAGATTTCACATGAGCTTGGTGTCAAGATGTTGGCCAGGGCCACAGTCATCTGAAGGTTTGACTAAGAATAGAGAATCTGCTTCTAAGGTGGCTCAGACACATGGCTGTTCAAAGGCTTCCTTAGTTTGTAATTGTCTTTTCTCTAGTGACCTCAGTTCCTCACCACGTGGACCTCTTGTTACTGCTTGGCACTTAACTTTCCCTAAAGCTAGTGATCCAAGAGAGAGACAGAAGTCAAAATTTCTTTAATATTCTACTCTCACAAGTAATATGCCCTCATTTCCTGTGTATTCTATTTAGCATACAGACCAAACCTGATACAACATGACTAGGCAAGTGTGTGAATACCAGGAGAACAGGATCATTGGGATCATGTTGGAGGCTGGCTACCACAGATAGAGAAACGTAAAGTTAACTGTTGAATTAAATTTTGATACCCATTAGTAATGCTTTCCTTAGGTTTTTAATTAAAATTTCTTGTCAATGTATCCTATTTCTCATGGTTTTAGCACTGTGATTCTTGATATTACTAAGGTATGTGAACTGTTTCAATAATTTTACACCAATCCTGACACAATGAATATCAAGGAAGTTTTGTTCACACATGGAAACAAAACAAAATAACTGATAAATAAGTATGAGGCAGGTATGAAATTACTTTACCCACTGAGTACACACACATATATTATACTTTTATTAGACCTTTCTCATATTTCAAAAGAAATATGTTTCATAAAACTGGGAAATGAAAAATAAATATGTATTAAACAATGCATATCAGACTATTTGTGACAATCTAAAAAATGAAATGGTAATAATAAAAATTATTTTCCTCATGATGGTATCCATGATTTGTAATTAAGAACTTCACTATGTCAACCTCAATAGCATAGAATTTGAAACCCTCAGTGTTTCCAGTAGCACAGCATTTTTCCCAATCTCGTTAAAGGCCTCATCATACATTCAGGTTCTCAAGCCTGAAATCTGACCCATCATGATTTCTGCTTACTCCTCATCCTCCACAACCAATTTTATCAGCAAATCCTATTGATTCAAGTTTCAAATTATGTAACAAATCCAGCCACACTTGTCAATCTCTGATTCCTCATTCCACATTCCAATTTCAGGCCATCAATATTTCTTCCCTGGCCTATGCAACAGTCTCTTAACTTGTCTCCTTCATACTACTGCGCTTCCATTCAATTCTGTCTGCACTCAAATACCAGAGTGATCATTTCAAATGGAAATGAAAAAGGTAAAAATTGTCAATGGCTTCCCATTGCATTTAGAATAACATCCAAACTCCTTGAACAGTCCTCAAGCCCTATTTCACCTACTCATTCTGGTCTGCCTCATTTCTGAAGACGTTCCAGCCCCACGGATCTTTCATTTCCTTAAAAGCAAAGCAACATCTTCTTAACTGTCTTAGAGTCTCCATGCATACACTGTTCTCATCTACTCTTCCCCTGACTGAATTCTCATGCTTCAAATTTCGGCTTAAATAATATCTCCTCAGATAGAATTTTCCTGAACCACTCTCTCTTGCTAGAAAGAGGTGAGTTCCCCCTCAATTTGTCTCTACATTCACTTTCACAGTGCCACCCAGAAGACAGAAACAGGTTCATTCTGCCTGCATCCTCAGTGCCTACACCACGGCCTTACACATATTTGAATAAATATATGAATAAATGCAGAGTTAAAAATTCATTACAAAGTGACTCACAATGAATAGCTAAGTAGTCTCTCCCTAGCAATTTTTCTTAGAGCCTGGCAATTTGGCCTGTTAGTCTGTTCTATTGCCTTTCTGCATCTCACTACAGATAACTCTAGTAAGCAAACAGATATGGCATCAAGAATCTAACAGATTCTTCCCAAGGTCCAACATCACACCAGAAACAAGATTTTCCATCCAGAAAGTAGTTTTGGCCTCTGAAAAATATTTCAAATAATCAAAATATTTTGCTGTTTAAAGAAATTGTCTATTTTAAAAAATCAAATAACCTAAATGCTAACTGGTTTGGCTAGTGAAAAACTAAATATAACCTTACCACACAAAGAAAATTTAGAGATGGAACAATTCCCTTGTGACAGAGGTCAAGTGTTCCCTTAAAATGCTTTAAGCAACCAGCACTAATTTGATTTATAAGCCATTAAAAATACTTATAGGTAACAAGGAGTCCAACAAATGGAAACTAATAAAAGGAATTACCACAATCAACCATTTATAATCCCTTTTAGCAGTCTTCAGAGTCTTTGATGCTTCATAGCAGGCCCAGAATCGCACATGCATTCAACATCTCAGAAGCAATAGGCATAGGAGGATAAGGAAATTTATGTTTTATAATTTAAAAACCGTTTATTTTTAGAGAAGTTTTCGAGTACAGAAAAGTTACATTAAAAGTATAGGAAAATCCCGTAATAATCCATACCTCCCCCACACACCTTTTCCTCTATTAATAACATCTTACATTAGTGTGGTACATTTGTTGCAATTGATGAACCAATACTGAAGCTTTGCTACTAACTAGAGCCTATAGTTTACATATGGTTGTGCTGTACAGTTTAATAGGTATTGAAAACTGTATAATGACCAGTATTTGTCATTGCAATATCATACAGATCCAGTTGCAATGCCTTAAAAATACCTGGTGTTCCACCTATTCTTCTCTCTCCCTCCCTTCAGAACCTCTAGAAATCACTATCTTCATATAAGTGTTACAAATTATTCCATTACCATACTCTAACAACTACAATAACAACAGTTCTGCTTTGGTCCATGGTTGCACTCTTCTCGTTTGTTCATTCCTGAATCTTGAGGAATTTGGCATGATTTCTGCTCTTCTGATTGAGGTCTTAGATATTATGGGGCAGATGGAAGAAACTATTTTCCTTGCAGTTGTAGACACTCTTTGTGTTGGGGGAAGGATCTTGTCTATTATCATCATTTTAAAATTTTTCCTGGGTGATTTCAGAGAACTAGAGAGTAGGTGTTGGCCACAACTCTGCTGAGATTCAGGGCTCAACCAGCATATGAACAGCCTGCAGAATTAAGTCTCTGAGACATGTATTTAATGGGTATAGTGCTAATTATAGGTTCAAATAAAAGGGGTAGAAGAGTCATGTGTAGGGGGTTTATAAATGATTCTAACTCTGTTATATTAGGGAAATAAATTATCATATATTCCAAAATAAGGCCTGCTGGTGGGGTGCTGAAATCATAGGTTTGTGTGCCTGGTCTATAGTGTCTCTAGAGCCCTTGGGAGAACTTTTGTTTGAGATTTTGTTTACTGTGGCATTTAATGGGATTTGCCTGAAACATGCATAACCATAACCTCTGAAAAGGCCTCCTTACTCATTTGAAATCTATTATCCATAAAAGGAAGTTTGCTTTTTATTGATACTTCCAGTCATGTTATTGGATAAATCTTCTGAGAAAAATGTTGCCATATTTGACCAAAGTGCCTATATTAGAATTAACACATTAAAAAATGATTTGGGATGACAAACTAAAGACAGAGAAATTTACTCTGTACTTAATTTAATCATTCAACTACTTAAAACAACTTAATACATTTTAATATCATAAACTTCAGGAAAAAATGTATTATATAACAATGCAAAGCAATTTTCACTTTTAATAAATAATTCCACAGCTCATGATGATAAAGAATTTTACATTCATATTAGTATTTGATTCTCTGCATTCTAGTCAGATATTCAATTTTAGATTTTTTGTAATAGTAACTTCAAGTAAATGAGCTTTATTTTTCTCATTCCTTACAAATAGTTTTACTCATGATACCTCAGTATGTACCTCACTAATGATTTACATTTTATTGAATATGGAGAGTGTGATAATAATACCTTGCCTGAGGCTTTCATGTTGAAAACATGATCTGATTCTCAATCAATCAATACCTGCAATTCATAATATTATTTGCCTTGCAGTTTGCTGAACTCTGTGTGAAATTCAGTGAGGTTTATGTCCCTTTCTCTCTCTCTTGGAAATGAGTCAGGCAGGAATAAATATTCTTAGTCTTTTGTCATCTGATCCCTGAAAAATCTCCAGTTCCTCTTGGAAGTAATGTTGTCTTCTGAGTCTGCTTCAGAGATCTCTTGGATCAAAGACACAGCCTTCCACCTCAGTTGGTTTTCAAAGGTCTCTTTCAGACAATGAGGCCATAGTGGTGATATCGAGAAGGAAACCATCACAATGCTGCCGCATGCAATGGGCATTGTATTAGCACAACTCTCCGTGGCTGAGGGCTTCCACTGCTTTTTATTTTTTTTTACTCTTATTTTTTATGACAAGGTGGATTCAATAGGATATAGAATATTTATGGCTATAAAAGTTGTGGTATCACACTGAGTTCGACTGAAAAATTGAATATTAGACACTAATGTTACATATGTATATAAAGGTACTAAAATGTTTGATTCACATGGTATTAGGACATGCCTATTCTGCTATTAAAACACTGACACCATAAAATACATATTAGTTTAAATGATGGATTTCATATTAGTTTATAGAGAATTCTACCTAACCTTAGCAGTTTACATGCACAGAAACTATTCCTCAGTTATGAGAACTTATTACAACCAATATTTCAACCATATTAAATCTGGGGTTTTGTTAGATAATTTGTTCCAGGTTAATAAAATATCTAGATATTAGAAAGAAGATACTGCTTCCTTCAATATCTGAAATTCGCCAAAAATACACAAATTCCATTTTTAAAAAAAGCCAAAAAATTACCCAGGTTTAGCTATCATTTATCTTAGTGATGTCTTAAAGGTAGCAGCAGTAAGTATTTGTTTACAATTGAGTTTCTGGGACATAATCAAATACACTCCCAAGGACACAATCATTCAGGAAACATTTTGTTCAACAAAGCTCTGTGGTTCCCTTGATTTAACTGATGCCTAGAAATGTACTGCAGTCTGTATTTTGGGGGATATTTTTTTAATCATGTGGATATAGTTATCTGACTTTTGTGACTCAACAAATTGCTCACTACTTCTTTTCTATTATTATCTTTATGTAAGAAACTTCAAATTCATTAGCTATTAATTTACCTGAATATCCTTTTGAAGTTCTTAGAAGGAAAAACACATTGAAAATACATCCTTTAAAAGTGTCAATTGAACCAAAAGAAAATCTTTCTTAGATTTTAAGGTATAAATCTAAAATTTGGATAGTGTATTAGTCAGGGCTCTCTAGGGAAACTGATGCTACAGGAGATATCTGTAAATAGTATGAGATTTTATAAAATTGTCTCAGGCAGCTAGGAAGATGCACAAGTCCAAATTCTGTAGGGAAGACTGTAAGCCAGGGACTCCCATGAGGGTCCTTGATGAGTGCCCCAGGAGATGTTGGCTGTCTGAAGTAGAGATGAGATTCTCTCTCTGAATGTTATAATCATATCTCCTTTTAAGGCCTTCAACTGATTGGATGAGACATCACATATTGCTGTCAACAATATCCTCAGTTGATGGTAGATGTAAATAGTCATCTATGCAATCAATTCACTGATGACTAAGGTCCATGAAATGCCCTTGTGTTACAATTAGCCCAGTGCTTGCTTGACCAAAAAACTGGGTGCCATTACCTGGCAAAATAGACACATAAGCTTAATCATCACAATCCCGTATCAACTTGGCAGCCATACATTTCAACTTAAAACATACTTAATCTCTAAATTAAAAAATAACATATATATATGTATGTATATATATTTGCCTAACAATACTCAACTGTCTGTGTACAACTAGAAATGCACTAAATTCCTCCAGAATAGGGTGCAAGTCCTTGGGCAATATTCACTCTTAAACTTGACATCCTTAAATATGACATTAAACTAATGAAACTTTTGAAATATGACAAGGGAAAAAGAAAGGGAAGAAACAAAGATATTCATTTTATGCACCTATACAAACATACTCTTAAGAAAACAAGGAGGAAATATTCATGACCATTACAGTCTTCATTTCTGTAACTGGTCACATTGTCGAAGTTCATATTTATCGTTACCTTCTACTACCCATTCCATGTACCGTTTACCCTCAGCAAGCACTTCAGCTGGCCGTGGTTCTTTGCCTGGTTGGGTGACCCAAACTTTCATTCCTGAAGATTCTGGGCCACTGTCCTGCTTGGATTAGGTTGTTGCAGTTTTCCATTGACTTTAATTATAGGGTATGATAGTACTAATGGACACCATTGGGATCTCCTGTATTCCAAGCAAAATCTTCTTTTCCTCGACTGTATAGTTGCAGTCTTATTTCCTCTTGATAGTCACAATCAATCACCCTAGCTAGTAGAGTAATTCCCTTCTTTGCCTGTTGATTCAGAGGCATGAGGGGCTCACAGTGGCCCGGTGGCATTCTTAACTTCATTTCAATGAAATCATTGTTGTGTCTCCTGGTGGAAGTACTCCTCTTTTTGGAACAAAGACCTGTAGGCCAGCAGAGCTTAAAGTCACAGGGACATGAAAAAAAAGCTTTCCTGCTGGATCACTAGGTATAATAATGAGTGGTGCCTCTCCCACTTCCACCCCTTGATTCTTGGACCCATGAATCCTGGCTATGGAAGAAAGAGCACCATAGAGTGAATGCTGCTTTAGAGTATATACAGCCCCTTGGAAAACATTGCCCCAGTCCTGAAAGGTATTGCCACCTAATTGGTGCAATAATTGAGTCTTCAAAATACCATTCCAGCATTCTATCAATCCAACAGCTTCAGGATGATGGGGAACATGGTAAGACCAGTGAATTCCTTGGGCATGTGTCTATTCCTGCACATCATTTGCTCTGAATTGGGCTCTTTGATCAGAAGCAATGCTATGTGAAATATCATTCCAGTGGATAAGACATTCAGTAAGACCACTGATGGTATAGGGAATGTAAACCCATATGTGGAGCATGTGTCTATTCCAGACAAAATTAATCACTGTCCCTTCTGTGATGGAAGTGGTCCGATGTAATCAACCTGCTACAAGATAGCAGATTGATCACCTTGGGGAATGGTGCCATATAAGGGATGTTTGGGGGACTCTGCCGCTGGCAGATTGGGTACTCGGTAGTATATACTGCGAGGTTAGCCTTGATGAGGGAAATGCATATTGCTGAGCCCATGCATAACCTCCATATTTACCACTATTGAAGCAGACTTCATATAGGGAATAAATCGATGAATCTGGAACCTAGCAGAAAGGACCATGTGGACATCAATACCCCAAGATAGCTGCTGGAAGATCCTGGTGAGATTTCTCCTGGAAGCCAGGAGAAGTTCCAGATAATTCTCCCGGGACTTTATCATTGGCTCCACCTGGAGGATTGATGGGTGGTGTAATCAACCAAAACAGCAAACACCTGGGACTCCTCCCATGCTATTAGCAAGGGGTAGAATAATTAACAATTTAAAAGGCAGGCACAAAGGTCAAATTGCCCCTTCTGCTCCTATTCCGGACCCCTGCCACCCTCTGCTCCTGCTCATGGCGGCTTCCACACCCTGTTGCTGTGCTTGGCGCCCTCGTAGTTTCTGCACCCTGCTCTCGCCATGCCCTCCCCCCATGCGGATCAACATGCAAGTAAAACCTGGGCGTTTATAATCTATAATGGGAAATCGTAATCTATGAATCAGCCCTCTCTATCACTTTTCAGCCCCTTACCCTCTACTGGGGACCAGTAGGAAATCTGCTATTTTCTCCCATTTCTCTTCTCTCCCTACCATAATAAATCGCTGGCCTCACTCACCTGATGTGCTCTGAAATTCATTTCTGCAGCATAGGTCAAGAACCTAGACTAAATCCTATAACACTATGGCCACTTTATTCATGAGTCCCTTGGACAATAACAGCCCCTGGAGTGGCTGGCAAAAGAAACTGAGTGCTAACCACAGAATAGGTCATCATATCCACTTGATTATGAAAATCTTCCTTTGCTAAAATCACCCTCTAGTGAATATTTATGTGGGACACAAATATTTTCATGTAAGGTCTATCCACATACCTCTGCCCCAGACCTCTTTATCACCAATTTTCCAATCATGTTACTTCCAAATCCCTGACCATTCTGCCAAACCATTGGCAACAACCTATGAATCAGTGTACAAATGGACCTCCTTACACCATTATCCCACACACTTCATATCCATTCCCATAAATATTCCCCTAATTTCTGTCTATATAAATGGGAAAACTAATGGAGTTCTTTTGGTGTATAGTGTACTTCCTCATGGGTCACACTTTGTGCTTCACCTTTGGGGGCTTGATAGGACTTTAGTCTAGTTATAGTTCTGGAAGAAAAGAGGGGTGTTGGGGGTGGGTAAGGAGAAGCATTAGAAGTGTCTTGCAAGCCAATTCCTACAGGTTATTCGGTTGCAGTTTCATCTGATGAGACACAATTGATCTCTGCAGATGGGAGTTCAATGGCAGACCATGTTGTGTAGGCTGGAGGTTGGGTGGTTCTCTCCTTAGGGCATGGTGGAAGTTCAGTGGTCTTCTCTAGGAGGGGATGTTGGGACTCCATGGGCCAGACTGGAGCTACAGTGACTGACTCCTTGGGGCAGGTTGTAAGTTGGTTGGTTGTCTCCTCAGGGCTGACAGGTTTATCTGCCAAAGTCTCAGCAGAATCTAGGGTTTTAATTTCCCCACTGCTATCATCAGCAACCCATATGTCTTACTCCAGTCCTCAGGATAGCACTTCTTTCCAATCAATGCCTTCACTTTAAGAGCAGACACCCTTCAAGTTGAGATTTTAGTTTCCATTGTAACTCTGCTACTCAAACAGTGAGACTCTGGGCCTAGTTTTCAGAGATCTCAAGTCTGCAGCTTAATAAAACGATATTTTCTTTCATGGCACACATAGAAACTTTCACATCATTCATGAGTGTTTAATTTGCAAATTTGAAGCCATCAGCTCATCTTTTTCTTTTGTAACTGTAAGCAACATATATCATTGTACCATTTAACTCTGCAAAACTATGTTATGGTTTTCAAAACACTGTCACAGCTACTTTTATCTAAATGGTTGTGGTAGGAGGAGTTTAAAAATAGCTCCTCAAGATTTCCTACTCTAACACTGGACCTGTGAATATGATGATATACCATGCTTTTGAATACGTTGCCTTAAATGGCAAAAGGGAGTTTGCAGATGTAATGGTGTGATGGTTAGGCTAATGTGTCAAATTGGCCAGTTAATTGTGCCCAGTTGTTTGGTCAAGCAAGCACTGGACTAATTGTATTACAAGAATATTTATGGGCTTTATTCATCAGTGAGTTTACTGCATAGATGGCTGATGACATCTGCTTCAGCCAAGGAAATTATCATCAGCAATGAGTGATGCTTTATCCAATCAGTTGAATGCCTTAAAAGGGGAAGTGATTTCAACATTCAGAAAGAATTTCTCAGTTTGTATTTGGACAGCCAACATCTCCTGGAAACTCATCAAGGACCTTCATTAAACTTTCATCGGAGTTCCTGGTTTGAAGTCTGCCTGTGGAACCTGGATTTGTGTATCCCCACAGTCACATGAGAGATTCTCATAAAAATCTCATACTATTTACATTTGTCTTCTGTTGATTCTGTTTCCCTAGAGAGCCCTGACTAATACAGCTTGGTACTGGGAGTGATTCTTGAGAAGCAGTATCTTAAAAATGTTATGTCTAAGGTGGTTCTGGGAGTTTTTCAATTGCCTCTCTACTCTCATTGGACTCAAGGGTACTAATGAGTCCCTTTCCAATAATGAAGAGGCCACTAACAGTCCATAGCATCAGTTGGCAATGGAGATATTCAAAATATCATCACTGAATTCCCCTACTTCCAAACTTATAAGAAGGAAGGATCTGGGGGAGAGCATTTTCAACACCTTAACAAAGTTTTGTGGAGTCAAAAGATATAATGATGTTGGCTGGCTCCTCCTAGATACTCTGGATACAGTTACAAAAGAAAGAGATGAGCTAAAGTCTTCAAATTTGAAACTTAAATGCCACATGAAGGATGTGAAAGTTTCTATATGTGCTCTGCAAGAAAATCTTGTTCCATAAAGCCACAGGCTTGAGATATCTGAGAACCAAACTCAAACTCTCATTGTACAAGCAGCAGAGTTACAAAGGAAACTGAAATCTCAACCCCACAGGATTTCTGCAGTTAAAGTGAAGGCATTGACTGGAAAGGAGTGAAACCCAGAGGATTGAGATGGAGACATATGGGATGATGATAATATTGGTGGGGACATTGAAACCATAAATTCTGCTGAGACTTTACCAGATAAACCTGCCATGGCTTGCCCTGTGGAGACCACAACTGGTCAACCTTGTGTCACCCAACCTCCAACCTGCCCCAGGGAGGATAGAACTCCTTCCAGCTCTGAACTGGGCACTAGCCAAACTGAAGCCTGCACTGCCCAGCCTCTGGCCTACTCCAGGAAGTCTGGACCTCCTCCTAGCCCTGAGGCATGTACCAGCCAAACTCCTACATGCACTGCCCAGCCTCCAACCTGCCCTGAAGATTCTGCCTTCTAATCCCTGCCTGAAGAGATTAATCCTGTCTCACCAGAAGAAAATGCAAAGGAATGCCCTGAGGCCAGTAGATTGCAAGACATTTCTAATTCTAATCCTTCTCCTTATCCATACCCACCACCCCTCTTCTCTTCCAGACCTATTACTTGACTAAAATCACAACAAGCCCGCAAAGGTGAAATACAAAGTGTGCCCCATGAGGAAGTATACTATACTCTGAAACAACTGCATGAGTGTTCCAACTTATATAGACAGAAATCAGGGGAATATGTGTGGGAATGGATACTAAGGATATGGGATAAAGGTAGAAGGAATATAAAGTTGGATCCGGCTGAATTTATTGACATGGGCCCACTAAGCAGAAATTCTGGAATCAATGCTGTAGCTCGAGGGGTTAGAAAGAGCTCTGTTTATTTGTGTTGCTGATTGAAGCAAGGACTAAAGGATGGCCTAACGTGTCTGAGGTTGAGATGCCGATTTGCCCTGTTATACAGTAGAAGAAGGAATTTGAAGCCTATGAGGTTGAGATGCCGATTTGCCCTGTTATACAGTAGAAGAAGGAATTTGAAGCCTAAGACATGTTGGAATGCTAGAATGGATTTGCCATTTAAGACCTGCCCACCTACCCCAGGAATGTCCAGAGAAAAAACCTTTAACCAAGACTGTGAGGTGTAAGTTTGTAAGACCAACTCCATCTCCTCTGAAGATCTCTGTGGGTGCTCTCTTCTGTAGTTCAGATATTACTGAAGGGAAGGCTGTAATGGAATTAGAATTCTTGAACATTATGAGGATCTGATCTGGGGCAGGTAAAAGTCAAGTATCTGCAGTTAATCACCAAAGACAAGGTGGGCGTGGCTACTGAAATGAAAGTCAGATTCAAAGCCGCACCCAAAAGGGTCTGAGTCTCACAGAGTTATGGCATTGGCTAATAGATCATGAGGTTCCCAGAACTGAAATAAATAGGCAGTCTGCAAAATTTCTTCTGGATCTGTATAAGCAGAAGAGTTTTAGGGCAAGTGAACAAAACCCTAACTCAAATTACAGAAGCAGAGATTCACAGCCCTTTAATTAATTCCCAGACTTGAGACAGTTTACAGAGCCAGAGCCCCTTGAATGAGGAGAAGGCCAGGTTCTTTTGGGGAAGGATCCTGTTAAACTGCCAAAAATTTATACTATTAAACTTCTTCCCACCTTTCCCTAAGGAGACCTACAGTATTTAACCAGAGAAATTGTGCATTGGGGAAAAGGACATGATCAGACGTTTCTGGGAGAATTAGACACAGGCTAAGAAGTAACATTATTTCCAGGAGACCCAAAACAACAGTGTGGTCCAACAGTCAGAGTATGGGCTTATGGAAGTCAGGTGATTGATGGAGTTTTAACTCAAGTTTGTCTCACAATGAGTCCAGTGTGTTCCTGGACCCATTCTTTGGTTATTTACCCAGTTCCAGAATGTATTATTGGAATAGACATAATAAGTAACTGGCAGAATCCCCACTCTGGATCACTGACTTATGGAGTGAGCACTATTAAAGTAGGAAAGGCCAAGTGGAAGCCACAAGAACTGCCCCTGCTTAGCAAAATTGTAAATCAAAAGCA
>PVKH010011093.1:0-17912 GCA_004027955.1 Chaetophractus vellerosus | reverse complement strand
CGCACAAGAATCATGGTTTGTTTTTTTTTTATTTAAATTCAAGCTCACGGACCCCTTGTTAAGAACCCGTGCCCTAGAGTGAGTGATTTTACGAGAGCACAAATGTATTCTGGTAGAGATGTGGTTTAGTGGCTTTTATTATTTCCTCTACAATAAAGGTTGCAAATTCAAATGGCTTCGGGGCCAGGAGGCTCATGAGAGGGTGCGGGCCTGCTCCCGGGGCACAGTGGCCAGGCAGGCCCTGACAGTTCTTACCATGGGGCCTTTGGACCTGGTGCGGGCAAATTTTTTAAAAGAGATCCCCAAAATCCAAACTTCCATAGGAAGCTGTACAGTTATTAAGTGAGATCTCACATTATTCAAGTCCCTGTTAGGGCCAGCTGGAATGTCTGCCAGCCAAACGCAGGCCAAGGCCCCCCGTCCCTTCAGCTCCCCCTCAGCCTTCCTTAGTTCCCAGGACAGTGAGAGGTGGATAATGGAAGAGCCCTGAACTGCTAGCGCATCAGAATCAGAGACCCACACCCATAAAACTCAGAGCCTAATCGCTTGCCCAATACTTTAAAAGAGAGAGAGAGAGGGCAGAATAAATCGCAGCGGGAGCAGTCTGGGCCTGCAACCAGACCCCAGCACCCGGCAATGCGGCCCCTCTCTCTGAGACCTGCCGTGCTGCGATTAGTTAAGGAGGATTCCGGGGCCGTGGTGGATTTCAGAACTCCGTCCAAGTGCTTGATCTGCATTTATAAGGTAAGAAACACTATCTTCATAATTGATGTGCATGTACTTATTTTCTCTTTATGGATATACCTACTCAAACGTGTATTCATTACTCTCTGGGACCTCTGAGGACAGGGTTACCAGTCCATCCCTCTAAGTGCCTAGCAAACACTGGGATTTTCAGGTTCCTAGTAATGGCTTAAGGGGCTGGGAATTCAGATAAATGAACTCCTAAGCTATGGCACCTCAGTGTGGAATGGCGGGATCCCAGGAGTGAGTCCCAAGGCTCCGGGTAACTACCAGGAGCCACTTTCAGGGCCTCATTTCCCAACCTGTAGAGTAAGAAATGGCTTCCGGGCGCTTCCTTGCTCGCCCAGTCCCTGGTTGCCTGAGTCTGCCTGGCTTGGCAATGCCAGCTGCCTCCTTAGGCACGCGTTATAAACACCAGTGACGCCCACCGGCGTCGGCCAACTGTCATTACTGAGAGGGGCAGAGGTGCAGGCGCAAAGATTGAGGAAAGGCCATGGTAGAATCTGCTTCCCTGCATTCTCACTTGACAAGACCTGGCTTGTCGAGGAGCAGCCCCTGTGCATTTGCATCGTTGCTGCATCCGCCTGTTTCAAGAAAAAGACAATTGTAATGAACAATTCTGGGAAGGCTGCCGAGGGGGATTATTCTGACCTCAGACTAACTTAGAAATATCTTTGCTTCTTAATCCTTTGACTAAATGGTTCATGGGGCACAAGCATTTTAAGGAATTGCATGCTTTTTTGTTTTCCTGGAACCCGCCATTCCTGGATGCCCTCTAAAGACCAATAATAAATATGCACAGCCATATAGCTAAGGGATTATGAGAATGCCCTTATGGGTCTGTTACATTTGCTTTAGAGAAATTCATTAATAAATAAACACATTCCATAAATATGCCAGATAAAACAAAGGTAATGAGATTCACTTTTAACAAGTCAATACCAAGAATAACAGATGGTGACTTTTTAGGGGATTTTCCTGTAAGTTTCCTAAAAGCTTCATAAATATTTTCCCTCGCCTAATTTTTCCCTGACTATTTTCTCCTGATTAAAAATTTACCTCCCTACAATTGAAAATACACAGTCAATTACACAGTTACAAAAAGATGAGCATACAGAAAGCACAGAACCATGGGAGCAAGTCTTCTGATCACTCGAGTTCCCTTTTTTAAAATTTTAATATGTTTTATTTAACACAACATATACAAAAGATTATCATTCCAACATAAAATCAATATAAAAGTTATTAATTTTGCATCTTTCTTTGTACTAAGTCTCTGAAAGCCAGGGTACATTTTACATTTAAAGTACATTTAAATTCAGTCACTACATTGTCATCAGAAATACTTGATCTTTATTTAGAATGATGAAATTAAAAAAAAATTGATACATACCTGAGTTATTCCAAACATACTAAAAAGTTTTCCAAAGCTGAAATGAATATCATTTTAATGTAAATTTAAGGGGCCGGCTCCATAGCCCAGTGGATAGGGCGCCGGCATACCACATGGGAGGCCCCGGGTTCGGTTCCCGGGGACCTCTCCTACCGGGCAGACCGCCTTGAGAAGGGCAAGCCGTCATGGGCGGGCCAGAGCCGCCGTGGGCAGGGCAAAAAGCTGCCACGGACAGGGCAAAAGCCGCCACGGGCAGGGCAGGTCGCCCGCGAATGGAGCGCAGCCAGCCGCCTGCGAACTGAAGCAGAGCCACCGTGAATGGAAGCAGAAACCGCCCACAAGCGGGGAAAGCCGCGCCTGCGCAGTGACCGGCCTCGGCGCGTCCCCGCAACGGGGGGGAGGGGAGATATGTAATAAAATAAAATAAATCTTTAAATAATAATAATAATAATAATAATGTAAATTTAAGTTAATTTAAAATAAGTGAAAAGCTGCATTCCTCAGTTGCACTAGCCACATTTCAGTGTCCAATGTGACTAGTGGCTGCATATAGGAGAGCACGGCTTCAGAGAATTTCACAGGAAAATTCCTTCACACTTACAAAGAGCACGTGATGTCTGCGCTGGGAAAAGAGCTCCTGAGGATGGAGAGAGAACGGGCATCTTTCTACTTCCACAGAGCTAGCATAATCCTCATACAAAAGCACACAAAGATACACAGACAGAAATATGCATATTGAGATAGATTGCAGACCAATGCCACTTGTTATTTAATAATGTAAGTGCAAAAGTTATCCCAAATGAGCTATACATGATAAAAAGAAAAAAAATATTAAAATAATGATTCGGCATAGTCTGCAGCATGTAAACCTCCACAATTCTGACCAAGTGAGATACATCGTCGATCCGTTTCTAGCGGGTGCTGAGGAGTTAGGCAAAGGCCCAACACCCCAAAGACTACTGGAATAAATCCACCTACCTTGCATTCCTGTTTTCTTCAGTCCACACCCAATCTAAATTCACCTGCCCCTCAGAAATACACCAGGGATCTTGATTTACACCATTATATTCATAAAGCTCTCTACTTCCCGGCCCCGACCAAGCTCCCACCACTCCCCACCTACCAAACCCCTTCCCTGTGACCTCTGGTACTGTCCCTCCATAAGCAACACACTCCTCTATGTTCTGAATATCTGCTCTGAGCTTCTCCCTCTTCAGAGCTGGGGGTGTCCCCCAAGGACATGGCTTCTCAAAGAGTGGGTATTCAGAAACCAAGCAGTGAGTTTTTTACCATCCGTATTCCCCATGGCATATTTTCTCCAGCTCCTTGTAAACAAAAGGGTCTGCTCCTTTAAGCTATACCATCTTTCTCCTTTCTTTGATGCTCCCCTTTACCAACCATCATCTCATCCTTCAAATTTTTTGACACCTGGTTCACCATCTTTCTCTTCACTCCCAGCCCTGCCTTCAGTCCCTATGATTCCAATATCACCACAGACAACCCTTATGACACCATAGCCAACCATTTCTGTGGACTCTTCAGTGATTTGCTACACTTCATTTCAGCCATCAAACCCATGGTCACACCTTGGATGTATTCATGACCCGTAACTGCTCTACCTCCAAAATCACTGAGCCAACGCCCCATGCTCTGACTGCATTCTCCTCTCTCTCCTGTTTGCCAATCTTCAACCACTCCAACCAATCTTCCACCTCACCAAGTCCCCCCTTTACTTTCTCCCTTCTACGTTTTTTTCCAATCCATCAGCCCTCTTTTTTTTTTTTTTTACCACTTTCCTTGTCTAGCTTAGATTCTACCATCTATTATTTCATCCTTCCTTTGTCTTTCAGCTAACACACATCTGATAAAATTACAAGTCTGTTTAAACCAATTCTCTTTTTCTCTGGGCTGTACCCGAATTAACCAAAGAACATTGGAACAAGGCACACAACCTGGGGGAGAAAAAAAAAAGACTCCAGTACTTGAGAAGTGTTATAGGGTGCAAGGCACAAATATTGTTTCAACTTCTCTTAATGGCCCCAAATGACCCAAGTTGCAACTCTATATCTTTTCTCAGGGGCACTGATGTGCAGATAGGATGGGCAGCCAGGTGTGAAGTGTGATTTTAGCAACATTAAAACTGCAGTGTGCTTTAACAAATGGGCAAAGGACTTGAATAGACATTTCTCCAAAGAAGATAAAACAAATGGCCAAAAAGCACAGGAAAAGATGTTCAACATCATTAGCCATTAGGGAAGTACAAATCAAAACCTCAATGAGATACCATTTCACATCCACAAGGGTAGCTATTATTTTAAAAATGGAAAGTAGGTGTTGGCAAGGATGCAGAGAAATAGGGTCCCTCATACATTGCTGGTGAGAGTGAAAAATGGTGCAGCTGCTGAGAACAGTTGGCAGTTCCTCAGAAAGTCAAATATAGAATTACCATATGACGCAGTAATTTCACTTCTAGAAAGAATTGACTGCAGGGACTCGAACAGATACTTACACATCAATGTTCATAGCAGCATTATTCACAATAGCCAAAAGGTGGAAGCAACCCAAGTGTCCATCAACAGGTGAATGGATAAACAAAATGAGATATATTCATACAATGGAATATTCAGCCACAAAAAGGAATGAAGTTCTGATACATGCTACAACATGGATGAACCTGGAAGACATCATGTTAAGCAAAATAAACCAGACACAAAAGGACAAATATTGTATGATTTCACTTATATGAAATGTCTAGGGGAGGAGGAAATGAAAAGTTATTGCTTAATGGGTATAGAGTTTTTGTTTGGGGTAATGAAAAACGTTTGGTAATGGATGACAGTGATGGTAGCACAATATTGGGAATGTAATCAATACCACCAAATTGCATACATGAATGTGAATAAAACGGAAAGTTTTCTCTTGCATATACATTATCACAATAAAAATTGTTTGAGAAAGTACATGTGCTGAAGTGGTTTCCCCCACTGGCATTGGCTTCTGTACCTGCAATCTCAGTGTCTGGCACATAGTAAGAACTTGAATGAATGAGTGGTTTTAGAGAAGCCTTGATTGGCCAAGATGCAGGGTCACATTTGTTTTATGGTCCAGAAAAGGATATGGAAAGGTCCAAGGTGGAGAAGGGGACACCACAGACTTAAGGAGAATATTCCATTCTCATAAGCTGGTTTAATGGAAAGGAGAGGAGATTTGGAATCTTACAGACCTGGTTGAATCCAAGCTCAAACATACAAACCAGCCTTGCACAAAATCTTAATATCCCTGAGTCTCAGTTTTATTCCCATCTGTCAGGTGGCTATAAAATAGCTAATTCACAGGATGGTTGAGGGGTAGAATAAAACATCACATGTAAATTACCCAGCACAGCACTGAACATGGCAGGTGCTCAAAAATATTTGGATTTTCTTTCCCACACACCCAACTCCCACTAACCCCTTGGCTCTGATTACTTTTTATTTTAATTTAGATCCTCTCAGTAACCCAAATAGAAAAAAAGATTAACAACCTACACAGAGCATTGTTTCTCGTTATTAAGTGCTTCCCATGCTAATTTATTGATCAAAGTTATTTGTTTTTGGAACTAGATGGGTAGAATCAGGAAAAAAGCAGCAGACAAAGCTGCAAAGAGTTTCTATCTTTAAAGAGTTTAGACCTTTGGGGAAATCCTTAAGTGGCTCTGGAGTTCTATGGATCTGAAAGTTCTCTGTGATAGTTCCTGGGTGCTTCAAGGAGCCCCCTGGCCTGATGCCATGTTTTGTACTGAAAAGATAATGTGCTCAATAAAGAATTGTCACACTGTAGGTCTCATGGAGCCAAAGCCATTTAAGAGTTTCTCACCTTTGGTGGGAGAGGGGAACGTGAGGGAAGGGTCCTGGGAGTGTTTCTTAGCTCTGTCTGAAGTTAGAGAGCACTGTGCCCACTGCTGCTTTGCTTGGAAAAGCTGTACAAAACCTGAACTGGAGACCCAGCCGAAGAGAGAAGGGAACTGTGCTTCTTATCTTGACTTTATAACCAAACAGAGGCCGAGAAAAGTACCTGGCCTGGGTATGGCACAACCCGGCTTGGGCTGAAGTCGCAACTCTCATAAATGCTTGTTCTTAATGAAATACACAACTCATAACACACTGATATCAAACCATGACGTTCTGATGCAATCATCCTGCTGGGGCCATAAAGCAAGGTCATAACCCTGTGTGTAGGGAGGGAAGTGGATATTTCCCTTGTGAATTATTGAAGGAAGAGGGAAATTCCAGGACAGGAACAAGGACTTGGGAGCAGGACTTAGGCTGGGTTGAAGGCAAAGCATGCCTCCTCTCAGTGCCTGAGGACAGCAAGGCTGGACATAGGACTCGGAGGGCAGAGGAGTGGGGTGTGGTGAGTGCCCAGGCCCTAGGGGAGGCAGCCCAGAAGCCAGGCAGGGCAGGTCTGGATCCTAGGGCCTGAGAGCAGCCACTTCTAGTAGCCCTGTGGGCGACTGCCTGAGTTATCCTCCCTCTGCTTTCTCTCCATCCTGTAGTGAAGCTGTGCTGATAGCTGCAGCCTGGTATAAAAACTGTCCTATGGGCAATTCATGGAAGAGGATCTCTTCCAAAGCCGCAGTTGTGGTAGCGTAGGTGGAAGCAGCAGAGAAGCATGTACCCCAAGGAACGGCAGGAACGATATAGAGGCGGTGGTAAAGTGGCTGGGCGAGAAGGTGGATGCCGAAGACATAAAGTCCTATTGGAGCACACTAATCAGAAGGCACCTGGGGGTGGGTGATACAGGTTTGTCATGGATGAGCGGAGGCTCAAGCCAACATCTTTTGGGTGATAAAGGAAATCAAACCCCATTCTCTATTCACATACCGCTTAGGCCTGCCTATTTTGTTTATGTCTGAATCATTTCCCTAACCATGTTCATCCAATTGCCCTGATTAAAATCGTGTCCAAATCAGCAATCCTGAAGTTCAGAACCTGAACGGAATGGAAACCTTCTGTGCCTCGTCACCGGAACCTGGAATCCATATCAGCCCACCCGGGCAGTGGTGGTTACTCGTAAGCGGTTTTTGTTTTTTTCTGCATTCTGCCTTTTAACCGAAAGAATAAGAAAGAAAAAAAAATAAAACCAAGCTTGGAGCTCTGTCCAGTCATATTTATTTACCAGATACAAGTTATTCATTATAAATTCAGTCCTGAATCATGGTTCAGTAGCAAAACTGGCTGTGTGTTTTATTCATAGAGAAAGCCCATGAGCTCACCCAACCTTAGCTCAGCTGGAAAAAAAGAACTCTTCTGTGAGACTGTTTCCCTTTTGCCTAATCACATTTTCAGACACTACCCCAGGAAAATCTGCAGAGGGAAAATTCAGTTGGAGGCATATCTAATTCACAAGATAAACATAAGCTACTGGAAAGAAGTGCAGGATCAGAAAAAAGGAGGGGAAAAGAGAAAGAAAGCACAGCTCAGTTTGAACAGGGGAAAGGAATCACACACCACTCACCAGGGGAAATAATTGCATTTCACGAAGCAGGTGCACAGTGAATGTTTTTATATTAAATCATTACTAGGATTTAAAGAGCCTGGTTAAGATGGCAATGTCACAGATTGATCTGCACGCTATTTATAATTCCTTAACAATGCTTGATGTTTTGCAGTCTGAGAAATAGAGCATGGGATAGCTTAGTGGGGGGAAAAAATCACATTTATTTATTTCCCTCTGCCAAATGAAGCAGAGCAACCACCGTTTATATTTTTTCCAACACCATAAAAACGCCTTCATTGTCATGCACAGCACTATATAAAAAATGGTGCCAAGGAAATTCTTGCTTCCCGGGACAGAAGAGTAGAGGACTTAGCGTGAGGGAGGGTGTCAGAATTCCCCCAAAATCATATTCTGTGGCCCCATACAAGACTCAGAGAGGGAAGACCAGGGTAATGAGCCAAAGAGCTGTCAGCATCACCTTTGGCAAGGGTTCTTGGGATTGGGAAAGAGATGGTCCAGTTGGCCTTAGACTTTCTTTCTGGAAAATTCTGCCTGGGGTCCTTCACAAGGCTTTCTTGGGAATGGAAGTGAGGAGGTGAAGGTGGAGGCACAGTTGACATGTGACCTTGAACCCCTACCACCACTCAAGAATTAAAAGCTGAGCACTGGACTCTGCTCTAGCTCCCTGTGGAGCACCCGGCTGGAATTCCCATCCCTGAGTAGGGGTTCACCTGGGACAGGAGTCTCTAATTTCATACTCAAGGCACCTTCATTTTCTTATGACACCTCTGGAGAGACTACTGGAGCCCTGCACCATGGAGGAAGAGCTAAGATTCCCCATCACTTCTGGAGAGAATTAAGGAATCCCTGTGGCAGTCAGTAACCCCCAGGCTGAGGAGAAGTAAGAATGCCCACCAGCCAGAAGCAGGTTCTAGGGAAGGCATAGGTTCCCAGTCACCGAGGACCATCCATTGCCACCTTCTGTCCTTAGGTTAACTGGGTCTCTCTGCTGCCTTTGGCACTGAGTGTGCCTACCCTGGGCCAAGCAATCTCCTCAGTGCTGGGCCAACCCAAGGAAAGAAGATTTAACCTCTGCCCTCAAGGAGCTCACAGATTACAACGGAAGTGATAAGAGTAATGTGAGCAATATGCGTTGGAGAGTATAAGAAAAGAAAGGAAGAACACTGTGCCAGCAAGAGGGAGGAGGACACCGGCGCTCTGCAAGACAGGGTAATACTCGGGTGCCTATCACAGTGCCCTGCATATAATCTGCACTTGATGTTTGCTACACTGAACTGACAGGGAATTTCCCCTCTGCCCAAATGCCTCTTCTTCCTGCCAGCCCCCACAACATCCCTAAGAATATTAAAGGTATGCTTTTGAGAAGATGTTCCTGGAACAGGGCTTCAGCTTATCTAAGTGTTAGCTCTCACTCAACCACCACCTTCACCGGTGAATTTAGTCAAGGGGTTTGGCTTTTCTGGGCCCCTTTTCTCACCTGAAAAAGGAGGGGGCTGTTCTGGCATCTCTGTGGTTCCTTCCAGCCTCGATATCCTACACTTTAATGTAAAAGAAATTATCCTCAGGACGGCCAAGAAGATCAAAAGAGGCAATGGCTATAAATATGCTTTGTTAATCACCACCCAAGTATCAGCCATTTATGCATTAGCATAGTCCATATTACAACAGAAAAGAGAAACAAAGGTGGTCAGTTTTTCAGGCACCCTGCCCTGTTTTCTACATTTAAGAATCCCTGGTCAATTTTGCTTGAGCTCAATCACATTTAAAGTTCCAGGTTTGACTGCACATCATTTGTAAGCACATACATAGATAAGTATTTTTCCTTATCTACCTGGCAGTATTTTTCCCTACATACTCTGCCATGCAGTAAATTAGTACACCAGGGTATCAACAATGCCAACTTTAGAGGCCCTTGGGGAGATTCCAGTGACTAATCATTGCTGTAAAGGCCCAAGCTGTAACCACTAATTCTGATTGCCATGCTTTAGCAAACACTGTTGAAACAAATGATCTACATGTATGCCACTCTTCAGATGGAGAGAAAACACAGTTCAGAAAGGTATTTGGAAATAGCTGGGTACTTTATTTAGACAACCATTGTTGGCTGAATTTTTTCACAGTATTTTGGCAAAGGTGTCCAACCTCTTGCAAGACTAATTGCCAATTTCCTGCATGCTTTCTCCCTCGCCAACAGTGATGGTTAGGCTAATGTGTAAACTCGGCCCGTTAATGGTACCCAGTTGTGTGGTCAAGCAACCACTGGGATAATGTAATATAAGTGCATTTCATTGACTTTAATCATCAGTGAGGTGATTGCATAGGTGGCTGATTACATCTACAATCAACTGAGGAGCTTGCCATCAGCAATGAGTGACGTCTCATCTAGTCAGTTGAAGGCCTTAAAAGGGGAAGTGATTTCAGCATTCAGAGAGAGAATTCCCATCTCTAGGCAGCCAGCATCTCCTGGGAATTTATCAAGACCTTCATCAGAGACCCTGGATTGCATCCTGTCCTACAGAATCTGGACTTGTGCATCCCCACAGTTATGTGAGAGAATTTTGTAAAATCTCATACTGTTTACAGATATCTCCTGTCGGTTCCGTTCCCCTGCAGAACACTGACTAACACACCAACTTACTTCTCTACAGCAAGCATGGCTTCTTACCCACCTTTCCCCAAAGCCTCCACCTCCACCAATCCCTCTCCTGAGAGAGCATTAAGGATTTTGAAAGGATTTGAATCACACATAATTAGGTGTATCTTATCATCACCTCGTTTATTGCACTTTGTCCTAATCAGTCTGTGCTAGGAACTTGTTTTTTGTGTTTTTTAAAAGTATTACTATTTGTCCTGGGGCAGCAACTGCTATTTAGTTTACCAAAATCTGTCTTTTCTTCTTCCTGAACATAAATCTTGATTAATTTCCCAGATGTCTTTATAGTTAGTTGTGTATCATTCCAGCGAAGTTGCTCTTATTTTGTGTCCTTTAATGGTTACTTTTTTCCCCAGAAAGGTCTCTGCATCCTTTCTAAGTTTACCTGTAGTTGGTTATTGCTGGTTTGAAGGAACACGACCCATCTTCTATCCAGAACCTTGCTTAATTCTCCTCTAGGTCAAAGTTTGCCCATTGATTCTCAAAGCAGAAAGTGAGTAGCTACGGGCACAGATGCTAGAAATAGAAATGGTGTCAGTTCCACCATTTTAATTCTGGGAAATCTTTGTTAATATGCACTCAAATATTTAATCTCCTCCTTTTGCTTTTGATCTATTTCTAAATTTATTTTTACATGTATGTTGATACATCTTCTATTTCTCTCTATATAGTTTAGCTTGTCTCATTTTTTTTCCATCTTTTTACTACTTCCTGATGTTTTTAGAATTCCTTGATCCAATCTTTCATCTCATTTATTCTTTAGCTGTATTGGTATTCTATTTTCAACCTGCCACCAAATCCCTTATTTTAACAAATATATTTTCAAAGTCAGTATTCCAAATTGATTCTTCTTTATAACTGCTCATTCCTATGGCATTTTTTCAAGAGTCACCCTTTCTCTCTGATGATGTTAATTTTACTTATTTTGCATTTTTTATCAGTTTGGGCTTTTGAGTCCCCTTCCTCCAGTGTATTTCTTCCATTTGTTGCCTTTATTTCACGATGCTTGCACTCCTCAGATCCCTGGCATTTTCCCTATAACTTTACCTCTTATCCTCTTGGGACTAACAATTTCTATAGCCACTAATATCTTCCTAGAGAAGGAATGAAAACCTTAGGCTATAGGTTTGTTTTGTTTTGTTTTGTTTTTGTCCCATGGGGAATAGGCCCAGTGCAGAGAGCTGCTAGAATTAAAATATGGGCTCAAAAATCCCCTGTTCTCCCAGGCATCCTCTTGCCTACAGAACCTCCTAGTTGTACAACCAAGGCCCTGTTCGGTGCAGCACATGTTTATGGTGTGCTCATCCTCTGACTCTGTGGTAATGGCCTTGTCCTGGGGAGCAGGGGGAAATTCCCAGGAGCCTACCAACCCACCTGCACTCATCTCCTCCCAGCTGGGCTCCTGAGCTTCTGGGGGAACCTAACCTTGCAACCTCTGACTTGCCTTCTTGCCACATGATAGCAATGGGGTATATACTGATCCCTCCAGAGAAAGGAAGAGAGCACAACTAAGAAGTTCTTCTGGGCCCTCCCCCTTTCACAGCTCCTGGCCCTCTCCCACTCCCAGCCACCCTTCACCCAACAGCTATTCTTCCCACACTAGAGCTCAACCACCCTCTGTCTCTCCAAGTTTCTCAAGTGTTTGTGTCACTTGCTCACTTGCACTATCCAACAGTTGAGATAGTTGTGGCCGTTTAATTCACTAAGCTCTCTTTCATTCCCATGGCATCTCCAGCATTAGATTCAGGGGAGCCAGCAACTTTGTCCATCTTGTTCTCGAAGGAGAGGTTGCAGATGGCCTACTGGCCCATAGCAAAATTTGTGCTGAGATACCTTGGATATATATTAAGTTTCTAGCTTCATTAATGAGAACATGCTAAGATGGTCTTGACTTCTTGCTGTGGCTCTTGGCCAGTTTCCTTGCCTCTAGTATCTAGCCCCACCCATCCATCTTTTCATGCTAGATTCCACCAGCTTAACCATTCTGAAACATCATATGAAGCTGGGCATCTGCCTCTCAGAATTTACCGGTGACACTTTGGCCTCAGTAGCATGAACTGCAGAATTTACATCCTGTCATTCCAGGTCCTCCACAAATAGGTTTGACCCGCATATCTTAGACTTCTATTTCTCCATATAAACTTCTCCTCAGGCCCACAAAACAAACTCATATAATTTCCCTTCCATTGGTGGATTTCTGCCTCAGGACTCTCCTTTATTTCTACCTCCCACCCACATGCCACCCAACCTCATTCACAACTATTCACAAATGGTTGCCTGAGTCTCCCCAGCTGGTATTACACTTTCCCTCCTATTTGAGGAGGAATAGTTTCCCTCTACCATGAGGATAGGAACTTTTTATTATTATCATGTATATCTCTCATATCCTTAAGTATGATGTTATACACATACAAGGGAGGCAAACATTGTTTATTGTTTATTGATTGATTAAGGTCTTCAACTAATTCCACAAGTTACCATGTTTGGAAGCCCTAGGCGAGATACAAGTCAGCTCCCTTATTTTCTTTCTGCTCTCTCAGCATTATGCTCAGCACCAAGATATTTGTAGTAGTGTGTAAATCTGTCCCTAGCATCAGAACAGCTTCATTTCTTCAGCAAATCTAGGAATAAGTGCACTCCCTGTCTCTGGCATCTCATGAGGAGAACCCCAAATAGTAATAATCCATTTGTTATGCCCTGCCCTAAAGAAAGCAGTGCCCTTCTGGAAGTTGCATGTGTTTTAAAGAAGTTAGACTAAATATAGTGACCTTGACTTATTCAAATTTGCAATCAGAAAGCAAAGAAGACTCATCCCAAGTGGGACTAAGCTTGCAACTGTTGCTTAGTACTAGATAAACTGGTGAACAAATTTAATTACTTGATATCTAATCTGCCAACCTCAATAGGTCACCCTTCATTACTTGGGAGCATCTTGAGTTTTCAAGAAAATTGGAAATGCTGAAGTCCTGAACATCCTGATTACTCACAAAATAATTTATTACAGGAAATTTACTCCCGAGTGACCTGGACTTTTCTATTTTCAGTCCTGGTCCCAGCAGTTTCAAGATTTTCTATTCAAATAGGAAAAATCCCTAATTATATTGGTCTCAAATGCCAATGCTTCAAACCCTAAATTTGGCCTCAAAATAAGGTACATGACAGCTAAAAGTCTTGTTACTTGAAAACACATAAATTCTACAACACTATTGCATCAGCCATGTCTATCTTTGACCTCCATTATGTTCAGCTTTCTCAAATACAAAGGAGGAAAAGTCGGGAAGTTGTCATCAGTGCAATGTAATGGGAAAGTCAGAAACATTTGGAGTTAAAGGGACTAGGTTAGAATCTTGTTCTGACAATTTTCTAGCTGGGTAACTTCAGATACATTCTTGAACTCTCATAGACCCATTTTTTTCACCTGCAAAATGTAAATAATACCTATTTTACAGGATTGCTGAGAGAGTTAAATCATATAATAGATGTGGAAATGACTAAATACAGAGCTCTGTAAACTGGAAATGATTGCATATATGTTGGTCATCACCACCATCATCATCGCTTTCTTTATTTAAAAAATCCTGATGCCAATGTATGTGTGGTCCTAAATTAGATACCCAAATAGATCAGGAAAGAGTCCCATTTAAAAAATGTATCTTGATTAACACATTTTATAATTCATTGGAGCACTGTCTCTAATACTCAAGGGCACTAGTATACATTGGTTAATATAGTTCAAACATTCAAAACACTTAGCTCCAAGGATAAGGTCTAGAAACCTTGACGTAGTCACCTAAAATAACTAAATGAATGAGCAGCAGCAACAGCCAGAGGCTTCCCAATGTAACCAAAGGGCAGACTTTCCATGGGTAAATTTACCCTGGCCTTCATTGTCTGGCTCTTTGTTAGAGAAAGACCATAGGGTTAAAAGGGACATAGTGGGCATCCTCTAATGCAACTTTCTACTCTATGCAGAAGACACCGAAAAATTATCTCAGAAAATGGTATATATTTCTAACAAGTGCAGGAAGAAATAAATTGTGTATTTTCATTGGTCATGCATATTAAAGCTAAGCAATTCAAGGTCTTTTAAGGAATCTGCATTGTAAAACTTCTTTAAGAAAGAAATTCCCGTGAAAATAAAAATAAAAATTCCAAAGAAGGGAAATTGGGGGGGGGGGAGAAAATCTATGAATTCAGGGTTTAGAATAATTTTGTATGCAGAAACATAGGGATAATTTTTTTTTCTTTGCCTATTTGGCTGCCTCTATTAAGCTATTATGACATCTTTCTAAAATTACTATTCAATAAAGAGAATTTTTTTAAACTTACTTTTCCAATGTCCCATTTAAAGGCAATAGAGAAAGAAAGCAAATCAAAGACATATGGTAAAATTATGAACTATGGTTATGTACCTCTAATAGCATGATGGATTGTTCCAAAACCTATTGTATTTAATTCCAGCCTTTATTGAATATTCTTGGGCTATTAAAATCAGAACTGTGTTAAACTGTATTCCCTTACGTGTCCACATCACAATTCAAATAATCATAATTAATAATGTTACCATTTATTACTTATGTTTACATCTTTATAAATATTATATCCTTAAATCCCCAAAACAGCCTTTGACATGGTCACCATTATAATGTACTTGCACTTGGTACGTATAGAAAATTAAGTGAAATGCCCAAGGTCACATATCCAATAAGTGGCATATCCAAGGTCATGTTTGTAGCATTTTAAAGAACTTGTCAAAGTGTATGGCTGATACTATGCATGCCGAAGGTGTTTATCAACTATTAGTTGATTACAGTTTTGATAGAATACTATGACAGTCTCCTTATCTATAAATAGTCATCTGCCACCTGGCTATATTTAGGTAGACATGGGTTAAAAAACCCACCAAAGTTTAGGCTATACTGCATGTCTCAGAGAGCCAAACAAAACCTAGAATAGCAAAATTGAACCTAGTTCTATCTCTAATTTGTTTTCTGACATCACTTTACTTTTGAACAGCTAAATTACATAGAGAACTGGTATCTGAGACAATGTCCTAAAGAGGATCTCTCCAATCTTTAATACCGATGATTAAAGGGTAAAATATCCTAACCTCGAGTTCCCTCTCAAGTCTAGGTTATGCCCTGAATGTTACATTTATGCTTTAATTTTGTTTCATTTTGGCTTAAAGAAAGAAACTCTTATTGAGCTGCTGTGGTCAAGTATTTACTAAAAAGGACATATTGATTAGTGGATTATAACTGACCACATATGAACCCTTCTTTCCAGTGACATTCTTATTTAAGGTATTGATTAGAGGCTTCTCATGCAGAAAGCATTCTTCTTGTCAGTTCAGTTATGCTGGCTTTTGTAATAAGCTAATTTGATTTCCTTTTTTAACCTTTGTTTGATTAAGGGAACAGACATTTGCATTAAAATTCAAGGGAGATGAAGTCTATCATCGATCTTGACTTCCTCATGGACCTCTTGTACTCAGCCAAAGATGATTTAGAGAATGTCAAGAGTCTTGGAACAACCATAATGAGAGCAAGAAAAAAAAAAATCACTTCAGACTTACAAACCAGTAAGAGCTTATTTGACAGAAAGGGCAATTGCATTTGGTGGATATGTTTTAGAGAAATCAAATTCAGGAAGTTTAATTTTGTTCTTAGGCCAAGTCATTAAAAGATCTATGAGATGAACTGCCATTAATAAAGGACTCACTAGTTAAACCAAAACATTTCAAAACATCTGAAGAGGTTAAACAAAACACGTACATTATTCCTCATCACAGAGGAAGACCAAGAGTAAATTATAATATTGCTGTTTGCAAAGTCTCATAGCTGCCCTGGCCTCTGGATACTTTTCCTAGACAGGGGCTAATGTACTTTGAAGACTCAAAAGCTTCGATTCATTGCCCATTCTGTAATCAGCTCAGAGATCTTTATTTGGATCTTTTCTGAAAACTTCCATTTTCTGAAGACTTCCATGGGACTTGCAATTTTTAATTCAGGAGGAATTGAGGACCTGGCACAAGCCTAACGATGTATTAAATGCTCAGTGGGATACCAGAAAAGTATATAAGATGGAAAGAACCTTTCCTTTCACTCTAGCAACTCAGAAAATCTTTCAGGTGGTAGTTAGGAAAGCCAAAGGCCAGGAAAAGGGAATAGCTTGGTTAAATTCAGCCAAACTCACCCAAACAATTTGTTGCAAAATTTCTGTTTCACAGTGTAATTGGACTATCACTCCCAAGTCAACTGAAAAAAATTCTCATGATTCTCAATTCTCAAAATTGCTTGGAAGAATTTCTAGGGGCAGCAGGCCACCGCTAACTTCTTTCTTTCTCTGGAAAAGTCATTGAGTATATTCATTGAACATAACTTTCCATGACCCATTGTTCTTACAGAGATGGTTCATAGTTTCTCCGAAGTCTCGAGACTTCACTTACAGTTGTGATTTGACTGACTTGATGTATTAATTTTAAACATAAATGAAATTTAACCTTTAAGTTAACATAAGCTAAGATCCTAGAAAACTAACTTTTCAAAAACTTGTTTCAGTCTGAAAGTAGAAGACATTTGGCATTTGGCATTAGAGGTAAATCTAGTGTTTCTTTTCTTCTGTGAGTAACATTAGTATTATAAAATCATATATATATATATTTATTTAAGAACGGCAGATGATATGAGATAGTTCATATGTGAAAATATTTTTAGATTTAAAAAAGCAATACAACTGAGCATACTTTCAAATTCCATTAAGTTAGGCTCTTTTACACTAAAGATGGTACTGTTTTATTTTATGTCTAACAAATAATTGAGATGAAAATATTCCATTTATGGCAACAATTTCCAAACTCTTAGTCACAAAGAAATAAAATAGCCATAAAATATGGCAGAATTTAAGAGAAGTATTTTCATACATCCCATATGGGCAAACCATTAAGTGTTCTTTCATGCCATGGATCTAAAAGTATCTATATTAAGTTTTATATTGTGTAAAATCTATATAATGAAATATAAAAATTATCCAGAGGATAATATATTTATGTATTCTTATCGCATTTTTAGTTGAGACATTTGTTTGGGCTTGAATTTAAAAAATAATTCTTCTAAGCTTCTACCCACATGCTCCTCCAGTCTTAGAGCCCAGCAAGCAGTTCCTGCACCTGGGAAATCAATCAGACTCACACTACCAGGGATTTAGAGGGCAGACACATAGTTTTCTCAGTCTTCAGTTGCCCTTCAAATCTACCGAACAGAGTTCCTTATCTCATAACACCAAGATTTTATTAGAGTAGTCTATGTGTAATTTATCAGAATAACTGCCAAGATGTTCCTTTTTTTTTTTTTTTTTTAAAGAAAGGAGCTTTGTTGCAGACAGGCTTGAGCTCTTAAAAACCTGATTTTTCATGGTCTTCATTTTCCCTGTGATCTCTGAAGTTGAATATATTGGTCACCTCAATGTTCCTGCTCCTGTCTCAACTGGCTCCTCATTACTCAAAGCCAATAATAATCGCTAAATATGACTAATATCACGTGGAAGGTCACAGAAGTCACTGCTAACCTCCATTCCAGCTCAAAATGTTTTCAAGGTTAATAGATTGGTTTTGAGCTAAGATAT